>CM071688.1:21767500-21927500 GCA_036553675.1 Solanum okadae | reverse complement strand
GCAAGGATATCTTCCGCCAGGGCGGGGCCCCTGTAGTGGGGTGAGGACCGCTGTGGCGGGTCAGACACGACTTAAAGTCGTAATCTAACCCCAAAAACATTTTATTCTATAATTTTTGAATTTAAGAGCTAAGGAACGAACCCAGGTCTTTTCTTGATAGTTTTTCACCATTCTTGAGGGTAAAGGTAAGATTTTAACTCCCCGAATCCATTTTTTGATCCGTTGAATGTAATCTAATGGGTAATTATCGATGGGGGAAGGTTTTTGATAAGAATTTTCGGTTGAAAAAGCCCTAATTTGGGTAGTGGGATCATGGGTATGATCTAAGGTTGTTAGAATTGTTCGTAATCCGGATAATTAGTGATGGTTTATTGATTCCCGTATTATATTGATTATTTGTAGATCAAGAACAAGAAGAACGAATCCGAAAAGAGAAGGATCAAGTTTCTTAGGGTTTCAAGCTTATTTCGAGGTAGGTGATGGTTGTGATTCTATGATTGTGTGATGTATGTTTGTTCTTGCTACATTACGATACATATATGTATGCAAATAATGCATTATTGATCACATTAATTGTAAATGAGTATATATGAATGATGAATGCCATGAATCATGACTTGATTGTATGATTATGAGAATGTACTTTGTGATGGTTATTGTGGCTTGTTGAATGGATCGGGTGTTGCATTCCGACAGACTAACTTGGATCGGTTGCCACATTCCGGCATAATTATGGGATCAATTACCACGTTCCGACATAATCATTGGATCGGGTACCACGTTTCGGTATGCTAACTGTGTGGGTTTGGATTCAATGAGAGAACCAATGATTTGATATAATTGTATATCTTAAGAAATGTAAAACTGTATCTTGTTCATAAATGTTGATAATCTTGTATATGTTCAATATATGCATGTGATTATATTGTTGTATTGGGTTATGTATGTTGCAGTTAGTGGGATAGCCGCGTCATCCTACCAGTACATTGTGGTTGTGTACTGATACTTCACTTGCTCTTTCTTTGTTGAGTACATGACATCTTCAGGCGGCTATTGACAGACCTCGCTTAGAAGATCAGTGATCGCCGATCGAATCAAATGGTGAGCCAGTTTTTCCAGGCTGCCATGAGTTCTCCTTTTATCTATGTCCACATTTTGGACTTAGACTTTTCTAGTTAGTTATTAGTTCATTAGTTTGGGGTCGTAACCCTTCTTGTTAGACTTATGGATCTTGGTAGATGTTTTGGTACATTGACTTTTAGGTTCAAGGGTATTTTCCGCATTGTTTAGTTGTTAGATCTTTCGGAAGTTTATGGCAACTTCAGTCTTTAGCTATTTAACTTGCTTCCATAATTTAAATTCTTTAGTTTTTGGTTTAGTTGCTTGGTTTTGGTTGTAGTAGTGGTTCTCCCACCGGGGGGTTAGTGTGGGTACCAATCACGACGATCTGGGTCGTGACAAGGTTGATATCACAGCCTAGGTTCATTGATCTTGATGTACCAAAATGAGTCTAGTAGAGTCTTGTGGAATGGTACAAAGACGTTTGTACTTTTCTTCAAGAGGCTATAGGACTTTAGGAAATCTCTCTGTTTTCTCTTGTCTCTTTTCGTGCAATAACTTGATTTCAATTGGTATCTAGAGATTCAAATTGGTATCTAACCTCCTTCACTCTTCTGTTCGCAGATGGCTAACACTAGATGCAACGGCGTCAGGCCCATAGCCCCCATCAATGCTCCAGTTGAGGAATCTGTAGTGAGAGGTAACAATCGAGGTAGGGGTAGAATAAGAGCTAGAGATAAAGGCCGAGGAAGAGTGGAGCCTACTAGAGATGGGGTACGGATAGAAAATGCTCCCTAAAATGAGGCCCCTCCCGTACATCATAAAGAGATAGAGGAGAATGTTGAGGTTGAAAATGTTGAGGAGGTTGGATAAGAGGAAGAGGTGCAGGCTGGAACTACAGGTATTCCCCCTTTGGACCCAATGTTAGCTCAACAAATCATGTCATTCTTGAAAGGGTTGGTTGGTTCTGGAGGGATTCCCTCTATTTAAGCAAATCAAGCTCTTACTAATCCCCCTGTTGCTATCACTGCGCCCAATATAGGTGGGACTAGAGGTAATGATGCTTTATTCCATTCTTTGTAAGGTTCTGTTATAACTGGTAATGAACATAAAATGTTGACTAAGTTTTTGAAGTTAAAGCCTCCTGTATTTCTAAGAGTGAGGATACTTATGAGTTAATTTTAAACTGCGATGAGAGGCTACATAAATTGGGAATTGTCCATCAACATGGGGTTGAGTTCGTGAGTTTTCAACTTAAAGGCGAGGCTAAGCAGTGGTGGAGAGCTTATATGGAATACAGATCTTCAGTTTTACCTCCACTTACTTGGACCCAGTTTCATGCTCTGTTTTGGGAGAAATATGTACCTAGGACTTTGAGGGATCATAAGAAGGATGAGTTCATGGCTTTGGAGCAAGGTGGTATGTCTGTGGCTGCTTATGAGGCCAAGTTCCATGCTTTGTCTAGATATGTTACTCAACTGGTGACTATTGAGGAGGAGAGGATCCGTTTATTTATTAGGGGATTAAACTCTGAGTTGCAGGTATTGTCTGTTCATATGACCTTTGTAGGGAGGAGCTTTAATGAGGTAACTGACTTTGTTAAGAGAGTGGAGGGGGTGAGGTGAGACGGTCAGGCTAAGACATTGGGTTAAAGGGCCAAGAACTCGGGTAACTTTTAGGGTTATTACTCCAGGGGGACCGAAAGGCCAACACTTATAGCCAAGACAATTCAGTTCTCTATGCCCGCCTCTACGGGTAATTACTCGAGAACTCCATCTCATAATTTGATTCAGGATAGCCAGGAAGTCGTGCCTTCGATGGGCAACACACCATCTTTTGATCGTACTTGCTACAATTGTGGAGAACCTGGGCATATGAGGAGAGATTGTCCCCACCCACGTGTGTTGGATTCCACGAAGCAGCAGATTAGAGCAGTGGTACCCGCGGGAAATGGTAATAATGGTCGAGGGCATCCACAATGAGGGTGAGGAGGTAGTCAGCGATGCCGTAGAGGTAGAGGAAATGGTAATGCAGGCAGGGGTAACGTGCAACCAGGTAGGGAGTTGGCTCGTCAAGATGATAGGGCTCAATGTTATGCCTTTTCGGGAAAGAATGAGGCAGAGGCGTCTGATGCAGTGATCACACGTACTATTCTTGTATGTGACCCGATGGCTAATGTGTTATTTGATTTGGGTTCTACTTATTCATATGTATTCGTGTGATTTGCCTTAGAATTTGCTATAATTTGTTATTACTTGATGCCCCCATCCATGTTTCTACCTCAGTTGGAAAGTTTGTCATAGTCACCCATGTCTATTGTGCTTGTCCTATTTTGTTTATGGGTTTTCAGACTTGGGTTGATTTGGTGATTTTGGTTATGACTGATTTTGATATAATCTTAGGCATGACTTGGTTGTCCCCCTATTATGTTGTGCTTAATTGTAATACTAAGTCTGTAACTCTAGAAATTTCAGAAGGGAAAAATTAGAGTGTGAAGGGGTGTACAAGCCTAAGCAAGCTAAGATCATACCCTCATTTCGGGCTAGAAAATTGGTAGGGCAGGGTTTTTTTACTTATTTGGCTCATAGTAGGGATGTTAAGGTTGAGACTCCATCTATTGAGTCTATTCCTGTGGTGTCAGAATTTAGAGAAGTGTTTCCTAATGACTTGCCCGGTATGCTCCGGATAGAGATATAGACTTCTGCATTGATTTAGAACCTGGTACCCGCCCCATTTCTATCCCTCCATATCGCATGACTCCTGTAGAATTAAGAAAGCTTAAGGCACAAATCCAAGAGCTTCTTGATAAGAGATTTATTTGTCCTAGTGCTTCCCCATGAGGTGCTTCAGTTTTGTTTGTTAAGAAAAATGATGGTAGTATGAGAATGTCTATAGATTATCGACAATTGAATATGGTCATTATTCAAAATAAGTATCCTTTGCCTCGAATTGATAATCTTTTTGACCAATTCCAAGGTGCATCAGTTTTCTCCAAGATTGATCTAAGGTCTGGCTACCACCAGTTGAAAATTAGGCTTGAGGATGTGCCCAAGACGGCGTTTAGTACTCACTATGGGCACTACGAGTTTCTAGTTATGTCCTTTGGTTTGATTAATGCGCCTAAAACTTTTATGAGTTTGATGAATGGGGTGTTCAAGCCATTTCTTGAATCATTCGCCATAGTCTTTATTGATGATATTTTGGTCTATTCGAAAAGTGAGGAAGAGCATGCCAACCATCTTCGTATTGTTCTGGGTGTTCTTGGGAAACAAAGGTTGTATGCTATATTCTGTAAGTGTGAATTTTGGTTGACTTTGGTTGCATTTTTGGGACATGTAGTTTCAAAAGAAGGGGTAATGGTAGATCCTCAAAAGATTGAGGCGGTGGAGAATTGGGTTCGGCCTAGCTTTGTGATTGAAGTTAGGAGTTTTATGGGGATCACTAGTTATTATAGTCGATTTGTGAAGAAATTTGCTTATATTGCCACTCACTTGACTAATTTGACCAAAAATGAGATACCATTTGAATGGACTGAAAAATGTAAGGAGAGCTTCCAAAAGCGCAAGACTCTTTTGACCACCACACCCATCATAGCATAGCCGGTTGAAGGTAAAGATTTTATTATTTATTGTGATGCTTCACATTCTGGCTTTGGTGCTGTGTTGATGCAGGATAAGAATGTTATAGCTTATGCCTCGTGTCAATTGAAGGTGCATGAGAGAAATTACCCAACATATGATTTGGAGTTGGCAGCGATAGTGTTTGCTCTTAAGATCTGGCGGCATTACCTCTATGGTGTTAAGTGTGAAGTGTTTACTAATCATCGTAGTTTGCCACATGTGTTCACTCAAAAAGATCTAAATTTGAGACAGTGAAGGTGGATGGAGTTACTTAAAGATTATGATGTCACCAATCAATACCATCCTGGTAAGGCTAATGTAGTAGCAGACACTTTGAGTTGAAAAGCGGTAAGTATGGGTAGTTTAGCTTGCTTAAGTGTAACCAAGAAACCTTTGGCGAAGGAAATTCAGACCTTAGAGTCTAAGTTCATGCAGTTGGGCATCTTAGAAAGAGGTGGGGTGTTAGCTAGCATTAAAGTTAGGGCCACATTCATTGAAGATATCAAGGCCAAACAATTTGAGGATGAAAATTTGAATGAAATTAAGGAGTAGACTGCGATTGGTAAGGCACAAGAGACCACTCTTGATATGGAAGGTGTGTCAGTTTTAAAGGAAGGATTTGTGTTCCTCAAGTTAATGACTTGATTAAGAAATTATTGATAGAATCCCATGGTTCGCGATATTCCATTCATCCGAGTGTGACCAAGATGTACCGAGATTTGAAGCAAATTTATTGGTGGCCAGGCATGAAGAAGGAAATAGCGGAGTTTGTGGCTAAGTGTCAAAATTGGCCAACAAGTGAAGTATGAACATCAAAGGCCTGCAGGTTTGCTTCAAAGAATGCCAATTCCAAAATGGAAGTGTGAAAGGATAGCCATAGATTTTGTGGTTGGTCTTCCTAAGACTTTGGGGAAATTTGATTCTATTTGGGTAGTGGTTGACAGATTGACTAAGTTAGCCCATTTTATTCCGGTAAGAATAGATTATAATGCTGAACAATTGGCTAAAATTTATGTGAAAGAGATAGTGAGGTTGCATAGGGTGCCCCTTTCTACCATCTCAGACCGTGGTACCCAATTCACATCCAAGTTTTGGAGGAAGTTACATGATGAATTGGGCACACAACTCACTTTTAGTAAAGCCTTCCATCCACAGACAGAAGGCAGTCAGACAGAACTATTCAAGTGTTAGAAGACATGTTGAGGGCATGTGTGATTGATTTTGGAGGGCATTGGGATAAATTCATACTTTGTGTGAGTTGTCCTATAATAATAGCTATCACTCCAGCATTTATATGGCACCATTTGAGGCACTTTATGGAAGGGGATATAGATCACCCATAGGATGGTTCGAGGCTGGAGATGTAAATCCTTTGGGGGTTGATTTAGTGAAGGATGCTCAAGATAAGGTGATGAGTATTCAAGCTAAGCTCTTAGCCGCCCAAAGTAGACAAAAGAAGTATGCAGACCATAAGATAAGAGATATGGCATTTCAGACTGGTGAGAATGTTCTTCTTAAAGTGTCACCCATGAAATGGGTGATAAGATTTGACAAGAAGGGCAAGCTTAGTCCTCGTTACATTGGTCCCTTTGAGCTTTTTGAATGTGTAGGGCCAGTGACTTATAGATTAGCTTTACCTTCTAATCTATCTGGATTTCATCCGGTATTTCATGTATCCATGTTGACGAGATATCATGGTGACGGTTTTTACATAATTAAATGGGACTCAATTGTGTTAGACAAAGACCTTCAATATGAGGAGGAACCAATTGTATTTCCTGATCGTGATGTGCGTAAGCTGAGGACCAAGGAGATTAAGTTCGTGAAAGTTCAATGGAAGCATCGTCCAGTTGAGGAAGCTACTAGGGAAACCGACAGGGACATGCGAGACAAGTATCTCCAATTGTTCGTCGATTCAGGTACTACTCCATCCCTTCTTTAGCTTATTTTTCCTAAGTTTGTCACTCGGGGATGAGTGATGGGTAAATTGGTAGCTAGTGTAACGACCGGGTTTTGTCGTTATAGAAAAGCCAATGGGGAAAAAATTTGGGTCGGAAAACTTTTTCGTAGTAACTTGGAATTTCTCAACCTAGTCAAGATTTGGATAAAATTAGAGTCATTAAAATATAGATAAATCTTATGCAATTGAGTGATTTAAATATGATTTTGATCACATGAGTATATAGATAAGTTATTAAGGAACCCGTGCGACTTTACGGAATTGAATTCGGGTGAGTAGAACTCTCAAAATTGATCTTAGCATGAACAGGTAGTTTCTGAGTATCGTTGGTTGAAGGCGTGTTGTGAAATGGGGTATTGGAATTATTAAAATAGCTTTTCGTGCAAGCCTCTTTGGCAAGGATTTCTGTGGTGGGCCATATGCTACTTAAAGTCGTAAATAAACCCCAAAAATGTTTTATTCTGCAATTTTTGAATCTAAGAGCTAAGGAACGAACCCAGGTCTTTTCTTGACAGCTTTCCACCATTCTTGAGGCTAAATGTAAGATTTTAACTCCCCGAATCCATTTTTCGATTCGTAGAACGTAATCTAATGGGTAATTATCGATGGGGGAAGGTTTTTAATCTTGAATATATGGTGGAAAAAGCCCTAATTTGGGTAGTGGGATCATGTGTATGATCTAGGGTTGTTAGAATTGTTAGTAATACGGGTAATTAGTGATGGTTTATTGATTCCCGTATTATATTGATTGTTTGTAGACCAAGAACAAGCAAAACGAATCCGGAAAGGAAAGAATCAAGTTTCTTAGGGTTTAAAGTTTGTTTCGAGGTAGGTTATGGTAGTGATTCTATGATTGTGTGATGTATTTTGTTCTTGCTACATTATGATACATGTATGTAAGCAAATGTTGCATTATTGATCACATTAATTGTAAATGAGGATATATGAATGAGGAATGCCATGAATCATGACTTGATTGTATGATTATGGGAATGTACTTTGTGATGGTGATTTTGACTTTTGAATGAATCAAGTGTTGCGTTTCGACACACTAACTTGGATTAGTTGCCACGTTCCAGCATAATAATGGGATCGGTTGCCACGTTATGGCATAATCATTGGATCGGGTACCACGTTCTGGTATGCTAACTATTTGGGTTTGGGTTCCATGAGAGAACCAATGATTTGATATAATTGTGTATCTTGTTCGTAAATGTTGATAATCTTGTATATGTTCGATAGATGCATCTGATTATATTGTTGTAATTGGTTTATATAACACCCCGGAAATTCTATGACTTAAGTTAGAGTCTCACCTTATGAATAATGACTTCAAAATAGTTAAAATGATGTTTATAAACCTAAACTAATGTAATTGACTTGGTTTGGAAGAGTAAAAGTCTAAACGTCAAGAAACGACCACGACGTCCAGAAACTAGAGAAGAATGTGTTCTAGTGTGTTCTTACGTTTTGGGCAGGTTTGGGAGTGTCGTATGATGGTATAATCTGGTGAAAAGGTTTAAACTAGGTAAATATATGTTCCTAGGGTCAAAACGTTCGAATATGACTCCCCGGGGCCACCCTAAGGGGACCCGAGGAGGACCCCAACCTTAGCCAAGCAAACTGTCAAGGCAGCTTGCAAATTGCACTTGGAGGGAATAGGGGCGCGTCGCGCACTTGCTCCCCCAAGGAGCAAAAAGTCAGTTCACGACGCGGTCGTGTCGCAGACTCTACTGTCTTGAAATTTAATTCCAAATATCTTCAGGGAACAGCTCTGCGTCGCGAACTTGTTCCGCGACGAAAATACAGAAATTCAGAAATCTATTTTTACTTCATTAAAGAGTCCATTTAAGTGAGGGGTATTTAAGGTACTTAAAGGGACGTGTATATAATGATTTTTAAGTCAATTTACCTCACTTTTATCACTCAAACACAAAACCCCAAAGATCTAAACCTAAAGCTCCTCCTCCTCTCCACTCTCTCTCTCTTCTCAAGAACTCCATTGAAGAAGATTGGAGCTTCAAGAAGAAGACCTACTCTCCAAGGTTTCAACTCGGATTTTTGTGGTTAATTCGTCAATAAGGTATGGTTGCTTATCACTCTTGGGATTCCTTTCCCCAAGAGGCCCCTTCAAGATGAATTTCAAAATATCTAATTTCTAGGTTTCAATCCAAAAACGTGGATCTTCTTTCTAAAGTGAAATTGATGTTATAAAATTACTTTAATTGATGTTATATGAACAATTATGGATGAATTTATGTTGATTGGTGGTTTCTTGAAGAATTCCCCATGCGACCCATGTTTCTCCTTCTTTTCCTGATTCTAACCCTAGTTTGTGTTGGATATTGATCGAAGGCTATGAATTGAATGTGATATTATGTAATTCATGTTTGTATGATGATTCTACCCTAGGTTATGTATAATTTCTATGAAATTAGGGTTGAGTCTTTGAATGAAGCCTTGAAGGCAATATGTCAATTGTTTATATGGATATTGATTATGTTATTACTTCATGAATTACCTTGTATTATATATTGGTTACGAATTGCTTGGTAATTGAAGTATGGCTGTCCCATGAAGGGCAAAAAGGTATGAAGGTTGGTTCTTCTTTGAACTCAAGTATGAAAGGTGAATTACTTAGATTGTAACGATGCTATACCTAATGTGTTATTGTGGTGTTGATGACCTAGTTTCCTTATCCTTAACCCTCTACACTTGAATTAGCTATGAAGTATGTATGTATATTATGGTATGATTGCTATATGATTGAAAGGTAGTTCTCATGATTGTAGTGTAATGTAAAGTGAAAGGTTTACTCACTTGCTAAGTGTCTCTAAAGTGAAAGGATTGTTACTCACATATGAACACCTATGAGCTATTATGGTAAGATGTCTACATAAGAGTCTAATATAGGCTAATGTGAACTTATGTGATGACTAAAGATGATTACTAAAGGGAATTAGATGTTTAGCACCGAAATGGCATGTAAATGAGATGGGGGTCTCACATTTAGTAAATACGGCTCCCCACATGGGTTTCCTCATGTTTAGCAAGTCTGAATTACCTATGGTATGTGTTGTCTCATGAGATGGAAACCCCACATTTAGTAAGTTAGGGTTTCTAGAAGCAATCTCCTTGACCCTTAACTATGTGCCCACATAGGACTCTAGCTTAGTGGATCCACCTAGATAGTTATGTACGAATGGTTACACCTTAGGCAATTGTTAACCCTCTCTTTTCGGTGTGGGAGTAGAACACCGGATTTCATGTAGCTCTCATGGTCTATGTCGGTTATTGCAATATTTCCCTAATGTAAAAGTAAATGAAGGTATGAAAGGCATGAACTCTTACTAGGGCTTTCTTAAGGGTTTCTACATAGTGTAAGGGAGGGTATGAGTCTTCTCTTGCACATTGCACTTGTGGGATCCTAAGAGATGGTTATAGCAGTGTTCTCTTATGATTATGATTATTATAACTTATGTATGTCGAAGCTATGTTATGTATGATCATTATGAATGTGGTAAGTTATGATGAAATATGATCTTATAAATGTATGCATGAAGTAGGTTGCTTAATGTGATACTTGGGTTTGAATAGGGTTATGGGGTTCTATTCTTTGCATTGCACTAGTATTGCTTGGGCTGTCTACCTGTTGGGATGATATTATGTTGGTTTGGACTATGATACTTAATTTGTGTGCATATTGGATTTACTTGGCAAAAAGCATGTTTTGAATAAATTGTCCTTTTATGCATGTTACAATGGTTTTTATGCATAGTAGTCATACTTAGTACGTGTGTTGTACTAACCCATATCTTCTCCCTTTTCCCAAACATTTAGGTTCGGGCCGTTGAGGATTCTAGGTTACTTCTCAAGACACTTGGAATTTCTTCCCCAAGTTGGTGAGTCCTCAAGTCCGAGGACAAGACCCTATGATCTAGCTTCTATGTTTAGTTCTTTGATTATGTTGAAAGATATTGTTGTACTTCCTATTTGCAAGACTTCTTATTGATGTAAGGACTAAGTCCCATTTTCGATACTTCTATGTCTAGATGGTGCATTGTGACGAAGTTAGATTCTATTTTTCATATATGAAGTGAAGTTGAACTTCTAAAGTAAAAGTTTTAAATTTTTCGTGATTTTATTCTATGATAAATGTTATGATGAATGCTAAGGGCTTGTATAAGACCTCTTCGAGGTCGAATACGCCGGTAACGACTAGGAGTACTCTCGGGTCGTTACAAACTTGGTATCAGAGCATAAGGTTGAGAATAATGTAGGATTCATGTCACAAGATACCAAGTCGAGTAGAGTCTTGTTCATGGATGTGAAGTGCGCCACACTTATGAATGAGAGGCTACGAGATGCTTAGGAATTTTCACTCTTTTGTTATTCCATAGTCGTGCCTAAGAGTCTTAACTCTATTTAGTCCTTTTCTTCTAATCCTTCTCTTGTGCTTATAGGCAATGAATACAAGAAGGAACAACGCAAGGAGGGCCGGTGAGGAGAATGTGAATGATGCGATTCCCCCTCAAGCTCCTCAAAACCCTCAAGTTCCTATTGAAGAAAGGGCTATGTCTAATGTTGAGATAAGGTCGGCTATTCATAATTTGACTAAGTGTTGGCCACTCAAGTTGCAAGGGATGCTAGGGTGCGAATGAACCCCAATGCTAGCACTACCGCTTCTAGGATAAGGGATTTCACAAGGATGAATCCCTCTACGTTCTTTGGCTCCAAAGTGGAAGAAGATCCACAAGGGTTCATTGATGAAGTGTTTAAGGTTCTAGAGGCTATGGGTGTGTCTTCTTAAGAAAAGGTGGAGTTAGCCGCCTATCAACTCAAAGATGTGGCACAAGTGTGGTATGAACAATGGAAGGACGGGAGACCTATTAGAGAGGGTCCGATAAGTTGGGCTACATTCAAGATGGCTTTTCTTGATAGATTTCCCCCCTTGGAACTAAGGGAGAGGAAAATGCAAGAATTCATCAACCTCCGTCAAGGGGGTATGAGTGTGAAGGAGTATGGCCTCAAGTTCACTCAATTGTCCAAGCATGCTCTTACTTTGGTGTCGGACTCTAGAGCTACAATGAACAAATTAGTTATGGGTGTATCTGATCTTGTGGTGAATGAATGTCGGTCGGCTATGCTCATCCTAAGCATGGACATTTCTCGCCTTATGGTTCATGCCGAGCAAATTGAGGAGCAAAAGCTTAAGCAAGTTGGTAGAGAATTGAAGAGGTCAAGGACCGATGTTGGAAATTCTTCTAAGGTTAGGTTTGAAATCCAAGATAAGCCAAAGTTCAAAAAGTGGTTTTCCAACCAAGGTCTTCCTAACACTCCAAGGGTCAACAAAGGTAAATTGTCTACCCCCAAGCCTCAAGAAGCAAGAGGTGGTGGTCCTTATGTTGAGAAGCCTATTTGTACAAAGTGTGGTCGAAAACATGAAGGTAAGTGCCTAGTTGGAACGGGTAATTGGTATGGTTGTGGTAAGAGCGGCCACATGAGCAGGGACTGTCCTATGCTAAAGGCTCAAGGAAGGGAAAATGCTCAAGCACAAGCAAGTGGCCCAAATCCCGATGCTCTTAAGAAGAATCACTTCTATGCTCTACAATCCCGAGGTGATCAAGAGAGCTCTCCGGATGTTGTGACCGGTATGTTGCAAGTATTTTCAATAAATGTGTATGCATTGTTGGATCCCGGAGCCACTTTGTCTTTTGTAATCCCTTTAGTGGCTATGAAGTTTAATATGCTTCCCGATGTCTTAGATAAGCCCTTTGCGGTTTCTACCCCAGTGGGTGATTCCATTCTTGCTAACAGAGTTTTTAGGGGTTGTTCCATATCTTTGCCCAATAGAGTCACTTTGGTTGATTTGGTGGAACTTGATATGTTAGACTTTGATGTTATATTGGGGATGGATTGGCTTCATGCTTGTTTTGCGTCCATAGATTGTAGGACCCGAATTGTGAAGTTTCAATTTCCTAATGAACCCATTTTAGAATAGAAGGGAGGAAATTTCGTTCCTAGGGAGGGATCATTTCATGTCTAAAAGCTTGTAAGTTGATTTCTAAGGGTTGTCTCTATCATATTGTGAGGGTCAAGGATCTTGAGTCCGAGATTCCTCCTTTGGAGTCGGTCTCCATAGTGAAGGATTTTTCAGAAGTCTTTCCCGATGACTTACCCGGGATTCCTCCCGAACGGGAAATAGATTTCGGCATAGATTTATTGCCGGATACACAACCCATTTCAATCCCTCCTTACCGGATGGCCCCGGCGGAGTTGAACGAATTAAAAGTTCAATTCAAAGAATTGTTGGATAAGGGTTTCATCCAATCTAGTATATCTCATTGGGGTGCACCAGTGTTATTTGTGAAGAAGAAGGATGGATCTCTTCGTATGTGTATTGATTACCGTCAGTTAAATAAGGTGACCATTAAGAACAAATATCCACTCCCTAAGATTAATGACTTATTTGATCAACTTCAAGGAGCGAGTTACTTTTCAAAAATTGATTTGAGGTCGGGTTATCACCAACTTAGGGTGCGAGGTGTTGATGTTTCGAAAACATCCTTCCGAATAAGATATGGTCATTTTGAGTTCTTAGTGATGTCCTTTGGTCTTACAAATGCCCCGGCGGCTTTCATGGACCTTATGAATTGTGTGTTTAGAAATTTTCTAGACTCATTTGTTATTGTCTTTATTGATGACATGTTGATATACTCTAAAAGTGAGGATGATCACATGAATCATTTGAGGATAGTATTGAAAGCCCTCAAAGATCACCAACTTTATGCTAAGTTTAGCAAGTGCGAGTTTTGGCTAAGATCGGTTGCTTTCCTTGGCCCATTTGTTTCCCGTCAAGGTTTCTTATTCGACGGAAGACTATGCTAAGTTGTACATTAAGGATATTGTGAAATCTCATGGGGTCTCGTTGTCGATTATTTCAGATAGAGGTGCCCAATTTACTTCCCATTTTTAGAGGTCTTTCTAAAGTGGGCTTGGTACTCAAGTGAAACTTAGTACCGCATTTCACCCTCAAACGGATGGTCAAGTGGAACACACCATCCAAACCCTAGAGGACATGTTGAGAGCGTGTGTCATTGACTTCAAAGGTAATTTGGATGACCACCTACCTTTAATATAATTTTCCTACAACAATAGCTACCATTCGAGTATTGCTATGGCACCCTTTGAAGCACTTTATGGTAGATGGTGTCGATCTCCGGTTGGGTGGTTTAAAGTAGGTGAATTTGCTCCTCTTGGTCCAGAGGTAGTCTATGAGGCTACGGAAAAAGTTTGACTTATCAAGGATAGGTTGAAAACGGCTCATAGTCAGCAAAAGTCTTATGCCGATAATAGAAAAAGAGATCTTGAATTTCAAGTAGGTGATTGGGTCTACTTAAAACTCTCACCCATAAAAGGGGTGATGAGATTTCGTAAGAAGGGGAAGCTTAGCCCCTGGTATGTTAGCCTTATGAGATCTTGAAGCATGTCGGAAAGGTCGCTTAAGAGTTGAAATTGCCCATCGAATTTGCCCCGGTTCACCCGGTGTTCCATATTTCTATGTTAAAGAAGGGTATAGGTGACCCGGTGTCCATTCTCCCTCTAGAAGGTTTAGGGGTGAATGAGAACCTTTCTTATGAAGAGGTTCCGGTCGAAATCCTAGATCGTCAAGTTAAGAAGTTGAGGAATAAAGAGGTTGCCTCCGTAAAAGTCCTATGGAGAAACCACCTAGCTGAGGGTGCAACATGGGAGGCCGAGGCCGACATGAAGTCCCGTTACCCTCATCTTTTTCCTCCTACTCCTAGCCATAGCTGAGGTTAGTAGTCTCTCTTAATTTGGTATAAATTGAAAATCATGTGTGTTGATGATTATGACATGATTTCCTTGTATGTGCATATTTTTGTGAAAATTCATGGTTAAGTTTTATTTTGAGTTTTCATGAATTTTGTTTCTCATGGTTGATATTGCACCCATAGATGTTGTGTGATGTTACCTTCATGAGAGTTGTAATAAGCATGCTTGATGTTGTCTTGTTAAAGAAATGTGTTGTTAATTGCTTAATATATATGTTTATGCTCATTGAATAGAGAGAAGGTAGTTCCTCCTATACTTATGTGAAGTAAAGAGTTGTGAGCATAGTGATGTTGTGGTTTAAATTCCTATATGATATGATGATATGATGTTGTTGATGTGACTAGTTGTTGTGCTGCTAGTTTGAGTCATTGTCTCCCTAGAAAGAAGTCCAAGTTACATTCGGGGATGAATGTTCCTAAGGAGGGATATTGTAACACCCCGAAAATTCTATGACTTAAGTTAGAATCTCACCTTATGAATAATGACTTCAAAATAGTTAAAATGATGTTTATAAACCTAAACTAATGTAATTGACTTGGTTTGGAAGAGTAAAAGTCTAAACGTCAAGAAACGACCACGACGTCCAGAAACTAGAGAAGAATGTGTTCTAGTGTGTTCTTACGTTTTGGGCAGGTTTGGGAGTGTCGTATGATGGTATAATCTGGTGAAAAGGTTTAAACTAGGTAAATATATGTTCCTAGGGTCAAAACGTTCGAATATGACTCCCCGGGGCCACCCTAAGGGGACCCGAGGAGGACCCCAACCTTAGCCAAGCAAACTGCCAAGGCAGCTTGCAAATTGCACTTGGAGGGAATAGGGGCGCGTCGCGCACTTGCTCCCCCAAGGAGCAAAAAGTCAGTTCACGACGCGGTCGTGTCGCAGACTCTACTGTCTTGAAATTTAATTCCAAATATCTTCAGGGAACAGCTCTGCGTCGCGAACTTGTTCCGCGACGAAAATACAGAAATTCAGAAATCTATTTTTACTTCATTAAAGAGTCCATTTAAGTGAGGGGTATTTAAGGTACTTAAAGGGACGTGTATATAATGATTTTTAAGTCAATTTACCTCACTTTTATCACTCAAACACAAAACCCCAAAGATCTAAACCTAAAGCTCCTCCTCCTCTCCACTCTCTCTCTCTTCTCAAGAACTCCATTGAAGAAGATTGGAGCTTCAAGAAGAAGACCATCTCCAAGGTTTCAACTGGGATTTTCGTGGTTAATTCGTCAATAAGGTATGGTTGCTTATCACTCTTGGGATTCCTTTCCCCAAGAGGCCCCTTCAAGATGAATTTCAAAATATCTAATTTAGTAGGTTTCAATCCAAAAACGCGGGTCTTCTTTCTAAAGTGAAATTGATATTATAAACTAACTTTGATTGATGTTATATGAACAATTATGGATGAATTTATGTTAAATTGGTGGTTTCTTGAAGAATTCCCCATGAGACCCATGTTTCTCTTTCTTTTCCTAATTCTAACGCTAGTTTGTGTTGGATATTGATCGAAGACTATGACTTGAATGTGATGTTATGTAATTCATGTTTGTATGATGATTCTACCCTAGGTTATGTATAATTTCTATGAAATTAGGGTTGAGTCTTTGAATGAAGCCTTGAAGGCTATGAAGGGATTATGTCAATTGCTTATATTGATGTTGATTATGTTATTACTTCATGAATTACCTTGTATTATGTATTGGTTATGAATTGCTTGGTAATTGAAGTATGGATGTCCCACGAAGGGCAAGAAGGTATGAAGGCTGGTTCTTCTTTGAACTCAAGTATGAAAGGTGAATTACTTAGATTGTAATGATGCTATACCTAATGTGTTATTGTGGTGTTGATGACCTAGTTTCCTCATCCTTAACCCTCTACACTTGAATTAGCTATGAAGTATGTATGTATATTATGGTATGATTGCTATATGATTGAAAGGTATTTCTCATGATTGTAGTGTAATGTAAAGTGAAAGGTTTACTCACTTGCTAAGTGTCTCTAAAGTGAAAGGATTGTTACTCACTTATTAACACATATGAGCTATTATGGTAAGATGTCTACATAAGAGTCTAGTAAAGGCTAATGTGAACTTATGTGATGACTAAAGATGATTACTATAGGGAATTAGATACTTAGCACCGAAATGGCATGTAAATGAGATGGGGGTCTCAGGTTTAGTAAGTCCGGCTCCCCACATGGGTTTCCTCACGTTTAGCTAGTCCGGATTACCTACGGTATGTGTTGTCTCATGAGATGGAAACCTCACGTTTAGTAAGTTAGGGTTTCTAGAAGCAATCTCCTTGACCCTTAACTATGTGCCCACATAAGACTCTAGCTTAGTGGATCCACCTAGATAGCTATGTACGAATGGTTACACCTTAAGCAAGTGTTAACGCTCTCTTTTCGGTGTTGGAGTAGAACACTGGATTCCATGTAGGTCTCATGGTCTATGTCGGTTATTGCAATATTTCCCTAATGTAAAAGTAAATGAAGGTATGAAAGGTGTGAACTCTTACTAGGGCTTTCTTAAGGGTTTCTACATAGTGTAAGGGAGGGTATGTGACTTCTCTTGCACATTGCACTTGTGGGATCCTAAAAGATGGTTGTAGTAGTGTTCTCTTAGGATTATGATTATTATAACTTATGTATGTCGAAGCTATGTTGTGTATGATCATTTTGAATGTGGTAAGTTATGATGAAATATGATCTTATGAATGTATGCGTGAAGTAAGTTGCTTAA
Source organism: Solanum okadae (assembly GCA_036553675.1). Lineage (NCBI taxonomy): Eukaryota > Viridiplantae > Streptophyta > Magnoliopsida > Solanales > Solanaceae > Solanum > Solanum okadae. The sequence goes on along the minus strand of CM071688.1, from coordinate 21,910,268 downwards.
TGTGATACTTGGCTTTGAATAGGGTTATGGGGTTCTATTCTTTGCATTGCACTAGTATTGCTTGAGCTGTCTACATGTTGGGATGATATTATGTTGGTTTGGACTATGATACTTAATTTGTGTGCATATTGGATTTACTTGGCAAAAAGCATGTTTTGAATAAAATGGGTTTTTATGCATGTTTCAATGGTTTTTATGCATAGTAGCCATACTTAGTACGTGTGTTGTACTAACCCATATCTTCTCCCTTTTCCCAAACATTTAGGTTCGGGCCGTTGAGGATTCAAGCTTACTTCTCAAGACACTTGGAGTTGCTTCCCCAAGTTGGTGAGTCCTCAAGTCCGAGGACAAGAGCCTATGATCTAGCTTCTATGTTTAGTTCTTTGCTTATGTTGAAAGACATTGTTGTACTTTCTATTTGCAAAACTTCTTATTGATGTAAGGGCTAAGTCCCAATTTCAATACTTCTATGTCTAGATGGTGCATTGTAACGAAGTTAGATTCTATTTTTCATATATGAAGTGAAGTTGCACTTACAAAATAAAAGTTTTAAATTTTTCGTGATTTTATTCTATGAGACATGTTATGATGAATGCTAAGGCCTTGTATAAGGCCTCTTCAACGTCGAATACGCTGGTAACGACTAGGGCCTTCTCTCGGGTCTTACAGTTTATGTATGTTTCACTTAGTGGGATAGCCGCTTGATCCTACCAGTACACTGTGGTTGTGTACTGATACTGTACTTGCTCTTTTTTTGTTGAGTACAGGGCATCTTCAGGCGACTATTGACATACCTCGCTTAGAAGATCAGTGATCGCCGATCGATTTCAAGGGTGAGCCAGTCCTTCCAGGCTGCCATGAGTTCTGCTTTCGTCTATGTCCACATTTCGGACTTAGACTTTTCTAGTTAGTTATTAGTTCATTAGTTTGGGGTCGTAACCCTTCTTGTTAGACTTATGGATCTTGTTAGATATTTTGGTACATTGACTTTCAGGTTCTAGGGTATTTTCCGCATTGTTTAGTTGTTAGATCTTTTGGAAGTTTATGGGAACTTCAGTCTTTAGCTATCTAACTTGCTTCCGTAACTTAAATGCTTTAGTTTTAGGTTTAGTTGCTTGGTTTGAGTTGTAGTATTGGGTCTCCCACCGGAGGGTTAGTGTTGGTGCCAATCACGACGGTCTGGGTCGTGAAAATCTTTCACCTTTCCTTATATTAACTTTTGACCAATAATTTTTCATATTATTATACCGCTCCTATATATGTGATAACACGGAGTTGTTATTTTTCCTTGCATGAGTCATGCTTGGTTGAATAAATTAAAAATCATTTACAAGTATATGAACTATATCTTTGTTGGGTGTAAGGTAAACATGTGATTACGTATATGATTTCACAGATATAATATATTCTTTGATTTTAATTTTTAGTTTTTCGTTAAAAAAAATGGAAGCCTTTCTCAATTAACTATGGACAGTCAGATAACTATCTTTGATTTATGTACACGATCAATCGACAAGTCAAATATGAGAGCCAACAACAAGAATGTAGTCTATTATGTTATAAATGATAAAATAAAAATTAATATACAAAAAATAGTTCTAAAAAATAAAATGTAGTTGTTCTTTTCACATCTTCATATGACATCTAAACAATTTAACATGATATACACGTGTAAAGCACATCTGGTTAGATGAAAATAAAAATACAAAATAAATATCGTCTATAATATAATATTAGTGAGATACGATGAATTACATGATTGAACCTCATCAAATTGAAATAAATATATACATTATTGCATTTAACTAATAAAAATTTGCATTGACCATCTTCATAGGTTCGCGTGAATAAGATATATATATATATATATATATATATATATATATATATATATGATGATCCACATTGAACATTCCCAAAAGAATCTACAATATTACTTTGTCCACAGCTGATTATTCAAATCTTCACTTAAATAAGCAATACTATTTAGTATAACATATATTTTCTGAATTGGTAATCATGTGCAACGCACGTATCGAAAAACTAGTTCTACAAAAAGATCAAATGTAAAACACATATGTAAGTTTAATTAAATAGTTAAAATTAACATAAAACGATGTCCCTTCAAGAATACCTGATAAAACTGAAATGACATAAATAGTAACATAAAATTATCTATCGCCCTTTGAATTATCATAAAAATCTCTTTGGAGGAAGCTAATCGAGTATATGACATATACGTATAGCAAGAACAGAAATAAAGAATCTAATTTGGTTTTTTATAAACACGCAAAACTCATTTAATAACTAGTATAATCACATAAACAAGTATATAAATAGTGTTATGATCACATGGAAAAGAAAAATTCAAGATGTATTAGATAAAAGATGAATCTAATAAGCGATAAATATTAAAACCAGAAGAAGCATCATATCGATTAAATATCTTTTGAAAATAAAATCACACAAAATTTATTTATAAAATGAAAAGTTATAAATTCAATATATAAATTTATAGAAATGTCACCATTATAGTTATAAGACTTCAGCAAATCAACCATTTCAATATCATTCTCTTTGACATGATCACCTAACATCAATCGAACTTCATCCATCATATCATAACAAGTAGTTGTCAATGAACCATTTCCTTCAACAATTTGAAAAGATGAGATACAAAAAAGTGATTTGCTATATATAAGACTAAGTATAACGGAGAAACATTTCACCCTTTTGGTCGGCATTATATAGTACTTACAGTGGCCAATGAGTACATTTAAATAGTGATTTTAATCTCTATATTATATATTTATTCCATGTTTGGTCCCTGCATAATTTAATAAAGCATAATTAACCTTCAATTAACATAAATGTGCGATTTTGATTCTTCAAATTAACAAAAATTAAAAATTTAATATAGTCATTTATTTTAAAAATAAAAGGGCTTAGTTCAACAAAAAATTTGAAAATAATACAGTTATAAAAATCATTTGAAAATATTAACCCAAGACTTCGAAATAAGAAGATAACGACGAAAATTGACAAATGGTCGTTTAAGCATTTAAACTTAGTTCATATTTTTATTATTTATTTATTTATTATGTTAACATTTTAACGTCCATTAATTTGAAGGATTAAAATTGTATATTTATGATAATTGAAGGCTAATGATGCATAGTCTAATTATATACGGGTCAAAACTGAAATATACATATAACTCAAGGATCAAAATAAGTATTTGCCATACAAATAATTTTTATTTGACCTATGTATTTATTGTTTTCTTTCTTCAGTCAAGACAAACATATAGTTTTGTCTTTTATTTTTCCTTTCACGGGTTTAGTATAAAGGACGATGTTTTCTTGACAAATATTATTTTTCACTGTTAGGTTTCTAAAACACAATATCCAAGGAAACATTTTTAATTAGAAGAAAAAATCACTTTGGTACGATCCAAAATCCCAAAGATCATGGACATGCCTATTCTAATTCACCAATAGATAAGCCGACCCTCCATCCAAAGGAGAACTAAAATGATACGCGGAAGTAATTAAATAACACATAATTTAAAATCATAACCCCATCTTTTAAATATAGAAAAAAATGTGTAGAGTAAGAAAATACACCAAAAATAAGTGTCACCAATACAAAACATCTAATTGAATACAATCATCTCAAAATTATAATTTTGTTTGAAATAATAAAGTCATGAAAGTAAAGATATATGAAGTATGACATCACTTTGTGTAACAACTTGTTCCCGTCGTTATGGAAAAGTCATCGGGAAAATTTTTTTGGGCCGGAAAACGTTTTGGTAGTAGCTTGGAATTTCCTAGCCAAGTCCAGTTTTGGACGAAATCGGAGTCATGTGGGTCTAGGAAAATCTGATAATGATTGGGATATTTAATAAGGAATTTGATTTCATGAGTGGATAGCTAAGAAGTTAAGGAACCCGTTTGACTTTACAAAATTGAATTCGGGTGAGTAGAACTCTCGAAACCGATCTTAGCGTGAACGAGTAGTTTCTGAGTGTCATCGGTTGAAGGTGTGTTGTGAAATGAGCGTTTGAAACTCTTAAATCGATTCTTTGTTTCTGTGCAAGCCGCTAGGGTGGGATTATTCCCGCCAGGGCGGGGCCGCTGTGGTGGGATGGTGGCCACCATAGCAGGCCAGTCGTGAATAAAATCGGAAATAAACCACAAAAATGTCATTATTCTGCAAATTTCCTTCTTAAGAGTTAGGAGATGAACCAAGGCAACTTTTTGACAATTTTTCACCAGTCTCGAAGCTAAAGGTAATGTTTTTACTCCCCAAATCTATTTTTCGATCAATGAAATGTAAATTCATGGGTAATCATTGTTGGGGGAGGGTTTTGGAACTGATTTGGATGGTGGGAAAAGCCCTAGCTGCATATTAGGATCATGAGTTTAGCCTAGGGTTGATGATTTTGATTGTAATCCGGGTAATTAGGCCTCGTTTATTGATTCTCGCGTAATATTGATTGTTTGTAGACCAAGAACAAGCGGAAAAAATCCTAAAAGGGAAGAATCAAGTATCTTAGAAAGGTTCAAGCTTTTTTCAAAGTAGGTGATGGTTGTGATTTAATGATGGTGTGATGTATGTTAGTAATTACTTCATTTTAATGCATGTATGTATGCCAATGTTGCACTATCGATCACCAAATGTGAATTAGTATAAACAAATGATTATATACCATTAATAAACACTTGTATGATTATGAGAATGTACATTGTGATTGTGATTGTGGCTTGTTGAATGGATCGGGTGTTACATTTAACGCACTAACTTGGATCGGGTGCCATGTTCCGGCGCTTATATGGGATCGGGTGTCACGTCCGGCACACTAACTTGGATCGGGTACCACGTTCCGTTACACTAAAAGTTTGAGTATGGGTTCCATGAGAGGACCATTGACTTGTCGTATAGATGATTGAATTGTATATGTTCGGTATATGCCTGTTTATTGTGTTGTGGTTACTTGTAGATGTTTCACTTATTGGAATAGCCGCCTTATCCTACCAGTACACTGTGATTGTGTACTGATACTGCACTTGCTCTTTCTTTGTTGAGTACAAGACATCTTCAGATGGCTACTGATAGACCTCGTTTAGAAGACCAGTGATCGATTTGAATTCGAGGGTGAGCCAGTTCTTCCAGGCTACCATGAGTTCTCCTTTTGCTCAGTCCATCTCATTCGGACTTAGATTAGTTCTTTAGAAATTCGTATATTTAATTGGGTTGTACCCATTTTCTGTAGACTTATGGTTCCTTGTTGGAGTTTTGGTACACTGACTTTCAGGTTCTAGGGAATATTTCTGCAATGTTTCTTAGTCGTTGTTAGGTATTTTGGAGTTTATGGGAACTATACTTTAATTCTGCATTTAAACCTGCTTCCGTATTCTTAAATGCCTTAGTTTTTGGTTGAGATATTTAGTTCTTGGGTTAGATGATTAGTATTAATGGTTCTCCCTGTAGACACGTAAGTTTAGACCGAACTTAAGTTTTACACCATTTTTAGACCTTAAATATTTTATAAAAATCTAAATTAAATATTTTGACTTTTATCTTATTTTATTAAGTTTATTTTAAAAGATTTGAAAACAACAAAAATAGAATCACATTTTTTGGTAAGTTTTATTTTTAATTTATTAAAAAAGAAATAAAAACTTTCAAAATTATAGGTTTTCTTTTAGTTTTAGCTTTAATAAATAAACTAGTGTTTCTTAATTATATTTTTTTAATTAGCTTTTTAACTTTTCTTATATTTATATTAATTTAAAATAATTAATTAATATTTTTAATTATTATATTTTATATTTATATATACCTACACATTAACCCCCACTACTCTTCCCATTTCCCACAACCCTCACCCCCACTTCGCCATAATTCCCCACTCCACTCACTACACATATCCTACACCACTACACACTCATACACACGTACTACTCAACCCCTCTTCACACTCATATATACTACATACACAACACACACACGACACAACACAAACACATATCACCACCCACACACCCACACTCCACTACATACTACTATATTATACATACACTCAACACAAATAAAAAGACTCCCGAATATTACCAAAAACAAAAAAATTAATATACCCATCTGCGCGAAAAAGAAAAACAAGATCACCCTCACATTATATATATATTTTTTTCACTCATGAACAAAGGTTGAGTTAGAAGTTTGCTTTCGTGGTTTCCTATAAGGATTGCTTTCTTTTCGTAAATTGATTTTTCCAAGAGGTACCATTTCACATTTGTTTTCTTTTAATTTTCATGATTATATAATACTTAATTCCAATGTTATGAATTTGCTCAAATTTTATATTTGTTTAACTTTTCCATTATAATATTGAAATATGTTAAACATGTTGTATCTTTAAATTTAGAATAAGTTTCATATAGTATTGTATTTTGATATCTATATCGAGTATCTGGTGATATCGTTCTTGCTCCTATTTTATCACACAAATTCATGTTTTGTTTCTTTTTATTTATTTTTAATATATTTAATTGTGAATCAAAGCATGGAAAAAATTATTTAAATTGTTTCATACGTTAGTTAATACAACCAAGTTGTTTATCTAAATGGATAATTAAAATTTACATTATTTCAATGAGTTCATGTCATATTAACAGTGTGTTAATTTCAATTTTTTTGCAACCCTTCTGATATATTGTAATCCACATTTGACTTCTCAAATATAAATATCAGCGAGAACAAGAATTTAATTAGGTCACTAGATTAGATAATTAAATTAGAATAAATAACTTAATTTATCCAAGTATCGATAAGTGATCCAATTTATCCACCTGGATTTGGTCCATATGCTAACGCATCCAACGTAGTTGGAACTTCTACGATGCACCCTTTGAGTACACCTATGACGAGTAATCCATTTTTCGTGCCAATTGTACTGACTAATAGTGTCCTGTAGCCTATAATGGAGCCAAAATCCAACAGTGATTCTCCACCTAAAGTTTAATATGATCGAGATTATACCCCTGAAGTGACTTTAAAATTCCAGGCTCTTACCCTTACACTCATCAGTATAGTTCCCCTGTTGAAGCTGAAAAAGCTATTAAGAACGAGGATCATGAAGAAATGGCTAGAAAAATGAAAAGTTTAGAACAGAGTGTAAGAGATATGCATTATTGAGAGGTCACAAAAGTGTCTCATTCAATGATTTGTGCATGTTTCCCCACGTTCATCTACCCATCGATTTTAAAACTCCAAAGTTTGGGAAATATGATGGACATGGAGATCCTGTAGCTCATTTAAAGAGATATTGTAATCATCTGAGAGGGGCTGGAAGCAAAGAAGAATCGCTCATGGCCTATTTTGGGGAAAGTTTGATGGGAATTGCCTCAGAATGGTTCGTAGATCAAGATACTTATAACTGGCATAAATGGGATGATTTGACTCGATGTTTTGTTCAACAATTTCAAAATAACATTAATATAGTTCCAGATCGTACTTCACTTGCCAACATGAGGAAAAAGACCACTAAAATTTTTCGTGAATATGCTATTAGGTGGAGGGAGCAAGCTACTAGGGTTAAGCCACCAATGAAGGAGTCTAAAATGATTGATGTTTTTCTCCAAGCGCAAGAACCAGACTACTTTCATTATTTACTTTTCATTGTTGGAAAAACATTCATCGAAGTTATTAAGATTGGTGAAATGGTGGAAAATGACATCAATTCTGAAAAAATTGTAAGTCAAGCTGCCTTGAAAGCCACCACATAGGTGATTAAAAATGGATCATGAAATCTTGAAGGAATGAAAATGAAGAAGGATGTAGCAAATGTTGTGTCTGACACACAAAAAGGTCCAAGGGGTCCAGTTTATCATTATGCACCACCTCAATTTCATCACTATCTCCCCATGCAAGACACATAATACTCTATTGTTCCACCTCAATATGCAGTCTATGGTGCACAACCATATCCATATCCACCAAACTATCCTCAATGGCGAGCGCCAAAATATCAAAATATTCGTCCTTCTTCTCAAAATTTTCGTACACCTTATAATCCTCATCCAAGAAAGGGATTTGAAGGAGGTCAAAGGCCTGTGAACAATTTCAAACCAATTGGAGAGTCTTACACGAGTTTATTTGAGAAATTGAAACATTTGAATATGATAGAGCCTCCTCAAAATTTTTTAGATCCAAGTTCAAAAGGTTTCAATCCTGTAGCACGATGTGCATACCATTCTGATGCCCTAGCGCACAGTACTGAAGATTGTCGAACTTTGAAAAGTGAGGTGGAAAAGATGATCCAAGCAAAGATGATTGTGGTCCAAAATGATAATCCTCAAAATGTTACTCAGAATCCTCTACCAGCACCTAATGATGTACACTTCATTGAGATGATGGGTGATGACAATTCTCTCAATTCTGAAGAAAAAACAATTGAAATTGGTGGAGCTTTTACGAAGGCTAACGTGTAAAGAAGTGGCTAAGAAGTCAAGCTTGGTGATTAAGAGACACTTTTCTTTTCTCTAAAAAGAGTGTATGGATAGTTTATTTTTTCATCATTTCTACTATGCAATCCTTTTTTATTTTATTTTAGTAAGTCAGACCTTTCTATCATTTCTCTTAAGTGTTTGTTTGTTGAGTCTTGTCATAGTTTGGGTTATTATAGAGTTGTAACCTAAAATTTAGTTTGTTGTCTTGTTACCAAGTCCTTTTATCTTAATATAATATTTGTCTTGTGTCACTTTGATCCGTTCTATTTGGCTTTTCATATATGCATCTCTTTTCAATTCATTTTTTGTGACACGATATGCAAGAGGATTTGGTTAGATCTTAAGGTTATATATAGTCATGGAATGAATACACCAAAGAAGTCAAAAAAAAAAAAGAACAAGGAAATGAATAAAGGACTTAAACACCTTGATACGTCCTTTAGTATAGAAAATGGTTAAAAGAATAAATTTCATTTAAATTAATGTATGCCGTTTGTTGTCAAGAAGGTATTACTCAAATAGAGATTTCAAGTTGACAAATATGGAACAAAAACGATAAACATATCCATCAATGCATACGTTGCAAATAGATAATGTATGATTTTCACTTCATATCTTAAAGGGCATGCTTGTATTTGGCATTTGTAATAATTGATATGATGAAGACATTTCATTCTATTATTCAAACACTGTGTAATCCTTTGCTACCCCTTTTGGGCCTTAATTTTATTTTCTTTCATACCCCTCCTTAGGAATCAAAATAGAGTCAAAAAAGAAAGAAAAAAAAAGAATCACAAATTCAAAAAAAAAGAAAAAGACAAGTCACAAAAAACAGGAGTCAAGAAAAAAAAAGTTGAAAAATCAATAACAACAAAAGAACAAATTTTCTGAACTACGTTTGACCTGATTCTTGCTTTGACAAGATACGTAGGCAGCCTTATTTTGAGGTTCGGTCTAACCAAGAAAAAAGTCTAGAAAATCCTCATCACAAAAACTGGGGCAAAAATAATAATAATAAATTATTATTATTATTATTATTATTTTATTTTATTTTATTTTATTTTTGCAAAAAAAAGAGTCGATTCCAAAAGTTGTAAGTCTTAACCCTGTTACCACAATATCTTTGAGCTTTCATGCCGATCATTTCTTTGTAACCTTTTCCAAAAGCCACGTTACAGTCCAAATAAAAATCTTCTGATCAATTTTTAACAATGACAAGTCAAGCAAGCTTTCAGTGTTGATTATCATACAAGGAAAAATGTCATGCCACTCGCATAAGGAGTGAAAAAAAGGGAATCTTATAGATTAAAATGATCGAAAGCACTGTAAGAGATCATTTGGGTTGAGAAAAAGCGAAAAATGAGAGAGTCTTAGTGAAAACTCTCAGGGCACCGTAAGACGATAGTGAGTGAGAGATAATAAAAAAGAGAGAGACTTGTTAGTGAAAACCTTACGAGGCACCACAAGTCAAGTGTTAGTCATAAATCTAATGCAAAAGTTGGATTATAGAAGTCTGACTTCAAAGTTGAAAGTTTGACGAAGATGAAGTTTAGATTGATTGGACAGACCAGGCTATTTAATTTGAAATGCATGTCATGATCATTAGAATTGACCACCACTATCAATGGAGTCCATTTATTTTTATTTAATTATTTTTCTCAAAAGGGTCAAATATTATTTCTTCTTATTTTGTGTCGCTCAATTCGATCTTGAGTTAGTCTTCATTAAGCAAGCAGAAAATGATTTCAAAATTGCTACCATCTCTTCAATTGCCCAAAACAAAGTTTGGTCAGCACATCAATCGTGATATGATCTAAGAAATAATGATATGCATAGTAACTTGTCAACAATTGGCAATTTATATGAATACAAGATTCAATTATTGTTGGAGGGTGTAAACAATATAACAAATCTGAAGGTGTTTTCAAGATTATCGAGGTGGGCTGACTAGCAAATGAAAACAGTCTGCCCAAACTGATATGGTTCAACATTGTAATAATAGGAGCAATCATCTTCAAAGTCAAGCCCACAAATCAACCACCAATTTAAAACTCACAATTTTTTTAATTTGAAATAAGAAGCTTTCTTGTTGAAATAAATATTGTTTTACAGGTTCAAATTGGATAACAGAGTTACGATAAAAACCTATCACCATTTTTATTTTTATACTTGCACAAATAGTTATTCTTATCTGCTCCTAGGATAAAAACTTCCTAGTTTGGGACCGTTATTTTTTATTTCCTCCTAGGATAAACACTTCCTAGTTTGAGATTATTATTTTATTTTTCTCCTAGGATAAATACTTCCTAATCTGAGATTGTTTTTTTTTCTCCTAGGATAAATACTTCCTAGTCTGAGACATTTTTTTTTCTCCTAGGATAAACACTTCCTAGTCTGAGATCGTTATTTTTTATTTTCTCCTAGGATAAACACTTCATAGTCTGAGAGGTTTTTTTTATTTTCTCCTACGATAAACACTTCCTAGTCTGAGACATTTTTTTTAATTTTCTCCCATGATAAACATTTCCTAGTCTGAGACCGTTATTTTTTATTTTCTCCTAGGATAAACACTTCCTAGTCTGAGACCATTATTTTTTATTTTCTCTTAGGATAAACACTTCCTAGTTTGAGATTGTTATTTTTTATTTTCTCCTAGGATAAACACTTCCTAGTCTGAAACGTTATTTTTCATATTCTCCTAGGATAAACACTTCCTAGTCTGAGACCGTTATATTTTATTTTCTCCTAGGATAAACACTTGCTAGTCTGAGATTGTTATTTTTTATTTTCTCCTAGGATAAACACTTCCTAGTTTGATATTGTTAATTTTTATTTTCTCCTAGGATAAATACTTCCTATTCTGAGACCGCTATTTTTCATTTTCTCCTAGGATAAACACTTTCTAGTTTGAGATCGTTATTTTTTAGTTTTCTCCTAGGATAAACACTTCCTAGTCTGAGATTGTTATTTTTCATTTTCTCTTGGGATAAACACTTCTTAGTCTAAGACTGTTATTTTTATTTATTTATTTTCTCCTAGGATAAACTCCTAGTCTTAGACATTTTATTTTTTACTTTCTCCTAGGATAAACACTTCCTAGTCTGAGACATTTATATTTTATTTTCTCCTAGGATAAACACTTCCTAGTCTGGGTTTATTTTTGAAAATTTACATCTGCTAATAACATACAAAATTTTTCTAGTGAAAACGGGGGAAACTTTTTTGTTTATTTCTTTTGTTTGTGATGGTTTTCAAGTTTGTTCAAGCGAAACATGGATTTGAAATTCAAGAACAAAATTTCAACTCTTTTCAGAATAATCAATCACCATGATAGCTAGAATCAGCTTCTTCAATGCATGTAGCAACCTGACCACCTGACACCTGCTTCTATTCAGTTACTGATCAGAAAACATGCAGTCATTCAAAAACATTTTCAAATTGTCATTTCTGAAGAGTGCAAAAAATACACTCTAAGTGACAAGTCAAGCATCGAATCCATTCAAGATCAAGATACTCACCAAAATCAAGGTGATATCTCAAAGTCAAGACTCAAGAGAAGCTGCATAGATATGAACTTGTACTTTTATTTCCTTTTTGACTATTAGCTTTCACTTTTTTTAGGTAAAGATAAGAGCCGCGACTTGGAGCCTCGATGGAAATTCACTTAACTTTCAACTCATCACCTCATCTCCTTGAACTACACGTGACCTAATTCTCTTATAACCCGGGATATGTAGGATGTTCAAAACCAGGACTAGGTTGCACAATTTTTTTTTCCGAATAAGAGTCCAAAAGATTTGAAAACAACAAAAATAGAATCACATTTTTTGGTAAGTTTTATTTTTAATTTATTCAAAAAAAAATAAAAACTTTCAAAAATATATGTTTTCTTTTAATTTTAGCTTTAATAAATAAACTAGTGTTTCTTAATTATATTTTTTAATTAGCTATTTAACTTATCTTATATTTATATTAATTTAAAATAATTAATTAATATTTTTAATTATTACATTTTATATTTATATATACCTACACATTAACCCCCACTACTCTTCCCATTTCCCACAACCCTCACCCCACTTTGCCATAATTCCCCACTCCACTAACTACACATATACTACACCACTACACTCATACACACGTACTACCCAACCCCTCTGCACACTCCTATATACTACATACACAACACACACACGACACAACACAGACACACATCACCACCCACATACCCACACTCCACTATATACTACTATATTATACATACACACAACACAAATAAAAAAATTCTCGGATATTACCAAGAACAAAAAAATACATATACCCATCTGGACGAAAAAGAAAACGAAGATCACTCTCACATTATATATATATATATTTTTTTTTTATTTTTTTTTCACTCACAAACAAATGTTGAGTTAGAGGTTTGCTTTTGTGGTTTCAAGTTCGTGGTTTCCTATTAGGATTGCTTTCTTTTTGTAAATTGATTTTCGCAAGAGGTATCCTTTCACATTTATTTTATTTTGATTTTCATGATTATATAATACTTAATTTCAATGTTATGAATTTGCTCAAATTTTATGTTTGTTTAACTTTTCCATTATAATATTGAAATATGTTAAACATGTTGTATCTTTAAATTTAGAATAAGTTTCATACAGTATCGTATTTTGATCTCTATATCGAGTATCTGGTGATATCGTTCTTGCTCCTATTTTATCACACAAATTCATGTTTTGTTTCTTTTTATTTATTTTAAATATATTTATTTGTGAATCAAAGCATGGAAAAATTATTTAAATAGTTTCATATGTTAGTTAATACAACCAAGTTGTTTATCTAAATGGATAATTAAAATTTATATTATTTCAATGAGTTCATGTCATATTAACATTGTGTTAATTTCAATTTTTTTGCAACCTTTCTGATATATTGTAATCCACATTTGGCTTCTCAAATATAAATGTCAGCGAGAACAAAAATTTAATTAGGTCACTATATTAGATAATTAAATTAGAATAAATAACTTAATTAGTAGATCACTAGATTAGATAATTAAATTTGCGTAAATGACACGCCCTGAGCCTACACCCTGGACGTGGCTGACACTCAAGAACCATTGCTGGCCCCAAGAGAACCGTTGGCCTGGCTTACTTACTCAGCGGAAGACTTAAACACAAGAGATATAGCTTATGCAATAACTTAAAAGATAATAACTTAGCCAAAAATGGCAAATCAAGTCTTAAACATATACAACTTAAATGAATAAGACTAAAAAACTAATACTATCACTCTATGAAGCCTCTAAAACAAAGAGGGATGTCGGGACAAGACCCCCGATCATCCTAACAACTGAAAACTAGAAAGCAACTGATAAAAGAGTCCTCCGGAATGCAAGGAGGCTCACCAACATCCTCGGAGTGCTGATCTTGGTTACCTGTATCTGCATCATAAGACGATGCAGGCCAACTGGCATCAGTACATTGAATGTACGAGTATGCGAGTTGGAATGCGAAACAATACATAGGCTTGAAAAGATTCTGAAAGAAACACTTACCTTGACTCTTCTCAACTCATGAATAACTTAACTCAAAATAAAGTAATGAACACATGCAATAAATGAAAAGCTTTATGAAAACAGTAAAAGAAACTTAGTTCGTTAAAGGAAATGTAGTAACAAACTCAACTTTACTCATATATTAAAATAAGATAGTTTCTGTGGGAGATTCTCTAACCGACAACCACCACTATGAGCCTAAGTGGTGATACAACGTTCTTACCATCATGCTGCTAGACTGTTCTATACTTTGCCGTCATATAGAACTACTTAACTTAGTGGATCCACTAGCTTAACTTATGTGATCATCTAAAAAGTATGACCCATTAATACCCATGATGGCTACATGGTTTATGGAGACTTGAGTTAATATGAACTCGCATCCCCATATCGGTGCTCAATACTACTCCCAAAAATATACTTAGCTCATATGTTTTAAAAACAAACTTCTTTCTTTGGTTTGAGATAATTACTCAAAACTTAGCTTAAAAGCTCTCTTGGAATCGATGTTCCCTTTTCTTGCTCAAATGTGAAAACATTTATAAACTCTTTGGGAATACTTAGTTCCCTTATATATTTTTGAGAAATGAACTCAACTCTTTACTCTTTGCTTAACTTGAAACTTAAGTCTTAAAACAAAGTTAAAACGTTTGTTAAAGACTTTTGAAAACTTTAAAAACTTTGCTTTACTTACTTCTTAACTTCTAGACTTGACTCTTAACTTCTCTTGACTATGATCCTAACTTTTCTTGAATTATATTATGGATATAAGGTTCATGATCTCATGTTTATGGATGATTTCATGATGTTTAGATGTACCGTAGAGTGTTGGAATCAACTAGAAAACATAGGTACATTACTAAGGAACAAGTACGAAAAGGTGGGGAACAAATGGAGAAAACTGGTGTCCCTGACGCTCTGAGAGGCACGGGGCGCCAACCCTCAACATTCAGGGACTGGTCTGGGGCACGCTGGCTGGAGTGGCTCCCCAAGGATGAAGATTCAGAGACACTTTTGGAGCACGCTGGCTGGCGCGACGCCCCACCCCTATCCCCAGGTGTTTGATGACTTTTCTTCTCCGTTTTTCATCCCTAAACCCTCTAAACTTCCATGGTTCCTTCCCCGAACACTTAGCATCATTTATACCCTCAATATATGATAGATTCAAACCGAAATTACACCCGGAAACATGAATCAAATCACAAGAAGATTCAAACAACACAACCCACAAGTATTCAAGAAAACCTTCAACAATGTTCATCAAGAACTCAATTTCTAAACCTTCAAAGACTTAAATTTTCTGATATAAATCATGATTGGTGCGTGGGTGAACTAACTCAACACTATGTGAACTCACATCCCTTGTAGGGATCACCCCAACGAAATCCACAAGCTATCCTTGACGAAGTCGACGAATCTTGCTTCCTCTTCTCCTTTCTCTTCTTTTCTCTTTTCTCCAAGCCCTAGCGTGAACTCTAACTTTTCTAAACTGAAAAAAATGTGGTTTAACCTCAATTAATCTCCTAAACACGAATTAGAATAATTAGGTAAGGAAAAGACTAAATTACCCTTTTAAAATTCGGATTAGACTTTCCTTAATCCAATAGCCCAACTTCCAAAGGAAATAACTCACTCATACGAACTCGGAATCATGTAAACTCGGCGGCGTTGGAAAGATCATTCAAAGTGCTTTCCAACCATATCTGAAAGTACACCTAACTCATTCTGAGCTAGGCGTTATGGCCGTTTGAAGTTGACCAAAACTCAACTTTTCCTAACTTAAACAAATTTCCAGATTTTCATTCATTCCAAAAATGACTATTTCCAATTATTAGCTTCTTCCTAGTTATTTCAAATTGTGAGATGTTACAGTAAATAACTCAATCAGTGAGCCACTTTGCAACCAATTTGTTTAAAATTAGGTAACGAATTTTATTTACTAATTAGAAGAGGTATGGGGTTTGATTAATAATAATTAAGGAAATATTGGTCAACATTATATACATAGCTTTTGGATGCTCCGTTTACTATTTTACTAAGATTTTCTTTTATTATTGATTGATAGATTTATTTCTAATGAAATCGGTCTAGATCACTATTTTGGTTAAGTAACACTTTGGGTAGGTAAACATTAAAATATGTTCTGTTAACGTTAGATGGACTTTTAGACACATTAACAATGTTTGTTTTGATTAAGAATGTGATTACACATATTTTTGAGACATTAAAAAAAATTTGAAGCATGTGGTGACGTACCTTGTCCAATAATATAATCGACTTTCATTAGTTTAAAATAGAGACTCATAGACAACATTATTAAATGTGATGTGAAAAAGGCAGTTATGCCTCTAAATATGAAGACCAAGAATGCGGTTACGCATCTAGGTTGAGACCAAATAAAAGTTTATCAATAAAAATGCGAACAAGTCATGGCTTGAAATAATATATCCAAAAAATATTTTAAAATAAGTATAAGTCAATAAAAGCGACTGTGCTAGAACCACGGGACTCGAGGGATGCCTAATACCTTCCCCTCGTTCAATAGAATTCCTTACCTGAATTTCTAGTTTGCAGACCATATTAAAGAGCCATTTCCTTTTGGTTAGGGATTAAAAAAGAAAAGGTGACTTGGAACACCATAACTCAATTCCAAGTGGCGACTCTGAGAAAAAATAAATAATCCCTTAATCAATACGTCACTTAAATTGGAAAGACCCTTCCGCCTGTGTGCGAAAAAGAGTGTGACACTCCCACCGAAGGGTTAGTATGGGTGCCAATCACGACGGTCTAAGTCGTGACAAAGTTGGTACCATAGCCCTAGGTTCGTTGATCTCGATGTACCAAAATGAGTATAGTAGAGTCTTGCGGAACGATACAGATATGGATGTACTTTTCTTTGAGATGCTATAGGACTTTGGGAAATCTCTTTGCTTTCTATTGTCTCCTTTCTTGCTATAACTTGGTTTCAATTGGTATCTAATCTCCTTCACTCTTCTATCCGCAGAAGGTTAACACTAGGTTCAATGGTGTCAGGCTAGTAGCTCCCATTAATAAGCCAGCTGAGGAGTCTGCAGCAAGAGGTCGCGGTCGATGTAGGGGTAGAGAAAGAGAAAGGGGTAGAGGCTGAGGAAGGGTAGCACCTACTAAGGATGGAGCTCTGGTTGAGAATGCTCCCAGAAATGAGATTCCTTCTGCATAACATGAAGAGATAGAGGAAAATGTTGAGGTTGAGAATGATGAGGGTGTTGGACAAGAGGAAGAGGTGCAGGCTGAGACTACATGTATTACTCCCTTAGATCCAGTGTTAGCTCAACAGATTATGTCATTCCTAAAAGGATTGGATTGTCCTGAAGTTCTTCCCTCAGTTCAAGCAACTCAAGCTCCCGCCAATTGCCCTGTTGCTATCACTGCTCCCAAGGTGGGTGGAACTGTAGGTACTTATGTCTTCTTCCATCCATTGTTGGGTCTCGTAATGACTAGTAATGAGCATGAGATGTTGACTAAGTTCTTAAAATTGAAACCACCTGTGTTCCATGGTTCAGAGAGTGAGGACGCCTATGAGTTCATTCAAGATTATTATGAGAGGCTTCATAAGTTGGGAATTGTCCATCAGTATGGAGTAGAGTGTGTGACTTTTCAACTTTAAGGTTAGGATAATCAGTGGTTGAGAGCTTATGTGGAATGCATATCTTCAGCTTTACCTCCACTCACTTAGACTCAGTTTTATGCTCTGTTCTTGGGGAAGTATGTGCCCAGACTTTTAGAGATCGTAAGAAGGATGAGTTCATGGCTTTGGAGCAAGGTTGTATGTCTGTGGCTGCTTATGAGGCTAAGTTCCATGCTTTGTCTAGATGTGCTACGCAATTGGTGACTACTGAGGAAGAGAGGATCTGTCTATTTGTTGAGGGACTAAATTCTAAGTTGCAGGTATTGTCTATTCATATGACCTCTGCAGGAAAAAGCTTCAATGAAGTGACTGATTTTGTGAAAATGGAAGAAGAAGTTATATGGGTAGGCTAAGGCTTTGGCTAAGAAAGCTAAGAATACAGGTAACTTTCAGGGTTCTAACTCCAGAGGTTGAGGGAGGCCGACACTTGCAGCTCGACCAATTCAGTCCGCTATGCCCGCTTCCACAGGTAATTACTTGGGAACTCCACCTCAAAATTTGATTCAAGATAGCCTGGGAGCCGCACCTTCGGCGGGGAGCAGGCCATCTTTTGATCACACTTGTTATAATTGTGGAGATCCTGGGCAAATAAGGAGAGATTGTCCCCAACCATGCATGTTGGATTCCACGTCATAGCAGACTAGAGAGTGGTACCCACGGGCAATGGTAATAATGGTAGAGGACATCCACAAGGTGGGCGAGGAGGAAATCAGCTAGGTAGTGGAGGTCAGGGAAATGGTAATGCAGACAGAGGTACGTGCAGCCAAACACGGAAGTTGCCCGTCAAGATGACAGGGCTCAATGTTACGTCTTTCCAGGCAAGAGCGAGACAAATTCTTCAAATGCAATGATCACATGTACTATTCTTGTCTAGATGGCTAATGTGTTATCTGATCCAGATTCTACTTATTCCTATGTGTCCATTCCGTTTGCCTTGGGTTTTGATATGATTTGTGATGTACTCAATGCCACTATACATCTTTCTACCCTAGTTGGAGAGTCTGTCATAGTCACCCATGTCTATCCTGCTTGTCCTATCTTGTTTCTGGGTTTTCAGACTTGGGCTGATTTGGTGATTTTGGATATGGCTGACTTTGATATAATCTTAGGCATGAATTGGTTGTCTCCCTATCATGCTGTGCTTAATTGTAATACTAAGTATGTGACTCTAGAGATCTCCAGTAGGGAAGATTAGAGTGGGAAGGGGTGTGCAAGCCTAAGCTAGCTAAGATTATATTCTAAGTGTGAATATTGGTTGAATTCAGTTGCCTTTTTGGGGCATGTAGTTTCCAAAGAAAGGGTAATGGTAGATCCCCAAAATATTGAAGCGGTTAAGAATTGGGTTCAGCCTAGCTCTATGACTGAAGTTAGGAGTTTTGTGGGGCTCGCTAGCTATTATCGTCGATTTGTGAAGAACTTTGCTTCTATTGCCACATCTGACAAGGTTGAACAAAAAGGAGGTACCTTTTGAATGGACCAAAAAGTGTGAAGAGAGCTTTCAAAAGCTCAAGACTCTCTTGACCACATCACCTATTCTAGCATTATCGGTGGAAGGTAAGGATTTTATTGTATATTGTGATGTTTCAAATTTGGGTTCGGCTGCTGTGTTAATGTAGGATAAGAATGTTATAGCTTATGCATTGTGACAATTGAAGGTGCATGAGAGGAATTACCCAACACATGTTTTTGAATTGGCAGCGGTATTGTTTGCTCTGAAGATCTGGCGACATTACCTCTATGGTGTCAAGTGTGAGGCGTTTACTGATCATCGTAGTTTGCAACATGTGTTCAATCAAAATGATCTGAATTTGAGACATCGAAGGTGGATGGAGTTACTCAAGGTTTATGATGTAATCATCCAGTATTATTCGGGTAAGGCTAATGTAGTGGCATACGCACTAAGTCAGAAAGCGGTGAGTATTGGTAGTCTAGCTTGCTGGCGTGTATCCAAACGACCTTTGGCTAAGGAAACTCAGAACTTAGAGTCTAAGTTCATGTAGTTGGACATCTTAGAGAAAGGTGAGGTGTTAGCTAGCATTGAGGTGACGGCCACGTTCATTGAGAAGATCAAGGCCAAACAATTTGAATGAGCTTAGAAAAAAGACAGTGTCTGGTAAGGCACAAGAGATCACTCTTGATGCGGGAGGTGTGCTCAGTTTTAAAGGAAGAATTTGTGTGCCTCGAGTAGATGACTTGATTCAGAAATTGTTGACAGAATCCCATGATTAGCGATATTCCATTCATTCGGGTGTAACCAAGATTTACCAAGATTTGAAGCGACTTTATTGGTGGCCTAGCATGAAGAAAGATATAGCAGAGTTTATGGCTAAGTGTCAAAATTGCCAATAAGTTAAATATGAGCATCAAAGGCCTGTAGGTTTGCTTTAGAGAATGCCAATTTTGGAATGGAAGTAGGAAAGGATAGCTATGGATTTCGTGGTCGGTCTTCCTAAGACTTTGGGAAAGTTTGATTCTCTTTGGGTAGTGGTTGACAGATTGACTAAGTCAGCCTATTTTATTCCGTTCAGAATAGAGTATAATGCTTAACAGTTGGTAAAAGTTTATGTAAAAGAGATAGTAAGGCTGCACGGGGTGCCCCTTTTTATCATCTCAGACCGTGGTACGCAATTCACATCTTGGAGTAAACTACATGATGAATTGGGCACAAAACTCACTTTTAGCACAACTTTCCATCCACAAATGGACAGACAGTCAGAAAGGACTATTCAAGTGTTAAAAGACATGTTGAGGGAATGTGTGATTGACTTTGGAGGGAATTGTGATAAGTTCCTACCGTTGTGTGAGTTCTCCTATAATAATAGTTATCACTCCTGCATAAATATGGCACCGTTTGATGCATTCTATGTGAGAGGATGTGAAGCCTTTGGGGGTTGATTTAGTGAAGGATGCTTAAGATAAAGTGAGGAGTATTCAAGCTAAGCTTTTAGCAGCCCAGAGTAGACATAAAAGGTATGCGACCATAAGGTAAGAGACATGACATTTCAGACTGGTGAGAAGGTTCTTCTTAAGGTATCACCTATGAAAGGGATGATGAAATTTGGCAAGAAGGGCAAACTTGGTCCTCATTACATTGGTCTGTTTGAGATTCTTAACTATTTAGGCCAGTGGCGTATAGATTGAATTTACCACCTAGCCTATCGAGAGTTCATCCAGTATTTCATGTGTCCATGTTGAATAGATACCATGGTGATGGGGATTACATCATAAAGTGGGATTCAGTGTTGTTAGACAAAGACCTCCAATATAAGGAGGAACCGATTACAATTCTAGATCGTGATGTCCGTAAGTTAAGGACCAAAGAGATTAAGTCCGTGAAAGTTCAATGGAAGCATCGTCCAGTTGAGGAAGCTACTTGGGAAACCGAGAAGGACATACGAGACAAGTATCCCTAGTTATTCATCGATTCAGGTACTACTCTACCCTTACTTTAGCCCATTTTTCCTAAGTTTGTCACTTGGGGACGAGTGGTGGGTAAATTTGTATCTATTATAACGACCTATTCCCATCATTATGGAAAAACCATCGGGGAAATTTTTTGGGCCGGAAAACATTTTGGTAGTAGCTTGGGATTTCCTAGCCTAGTCCAATTTTGGACAAAATCGGAGTCATGTGGGTCTAGGTAAATTTGGTAATTATTGGGAGATTTAATAAGGAATTTGATTTCATGAGTGGATAGCTAAGACGTTAAGGAACTCGTACAACTTTACGGAATTGAATTTGGGTGAGTAGAACTCCCGAAACTGATCTTAGCGTGAACAAGTAGTTTCTGAGTGTCATGGATTGAAGGTGTGTTGTGAAATGGGAGTTTGAAACTCTTAAATTGACTCTCTGTTTCCGTGCAAGCCGCTAGGGCAGGATTATTCCCGCTAAGGTAGGCCCCTGTGACGGGATAGTGGCCGACATAGCGGGTTAGTCGCGAATTAAATCGGAAATAAACCCCTAAAACATCATTATTCTACATACTTCGTTCTTAAGAGTTAGGAGACGAACTAGGGCGACTTCTTGACATTTTTTCACCATTTTTTCAGCTAAAGGTAAGATTTTTACTCCCTGAATCTATTTTTCGATCCGTGGAATGTAAATTCATGGCTAATTATTGTTGGGGGAGGATTTTGGAACTGATTTGGATGGTGGGAAAAAGCCCTAGCTGCATATTAGGATCATGGGTTTGGCCTAAGGTTGATGATTTTGATTGTAATCCGGGTAATTAGTCCTTGTTTATTGATCCTTGCGTTATATTGATTGTTTGTAGACCAAGAACAAGCGGAAAGAATCCGGAAAGGGAAGAATCAAGTATCTTAGGAGGGTTCAATCTTTGTTCAAGGTTGGTGATGGTTGTGATTTCAAGTTGGTGTGATGTATGTTAGTAATTACTTATTTTTAATGCTTGTATGTATGCGAATATTGCACTATTTATCACCAAATGCGAATAAGTATAAAAAAATGATTATATGTCATGAATCAACACTTGATAGTATGATTATGAGAATGTACATTATGATTGTGATTGTGGCTTGTTGAATGGATCGAGTGTTAAGTTCCAACACACAAACTTGGATCGGGTGCCACGTTCCGGCGCATATATGGGATCAGGTGTCACGTCTGACACACTAACTTAGATCGGGTACCACGTTTCGGAACTCTAACATTTTGGGTGTGGGTTCCATGAGAGGACCATTAACTTGTCATATAGATGTATTATTGAGAATGTGGTATTGTTCGTTGATCCTTATATAATGACTTATATTGTATATGTTCGGTATATGACTGCTTATTATTTTGTGGTTACTTGTATATGTTTCACTTGTTGGAATAGCCGCGTGATCCTACCAGTACACTGTGGTTGTATACTAATACTTTACTTGCTCTTTCTTTGTTGAGTACAGTGCATCTTCAGGCAACTACTGACATACCTCGTTTAGAAGACCAGTGACCGATTCGAATTCAAGGGTGAGCCAGTTCTTCCAAGCTACCATGAGTTCTCCTTTTGCTCAGTCCATCTTATTCGGACTTTGATTAGTTCTTTAGAAATTCATATGTTTAATTGGGTTGTACCATTTTCTATAGACTTATGGTTCCTTGTTAGAGTTTTGGTATATTGACTTTCAGGTTCTAGGGAATATTTCCGCAATGTTTGTTTGTCGTTATTAGGTTTTTTGGAGTTTATGGGAACTCTACTTTAATTCTGCATTTAAACCCGCTTCCGTATCTTTAAATGCTTTAGTTTTTGGTTGAGATGTTTAGTTCTTGGGTTAACTGATTAGTATTAATGGTTCTCCCATCGGAGGGTTACTGTGGGTGCCAATCACGACGGTCTAGGTCATGACACTTTGAACGCCAAGTATTGCTTTGAATGAAATATAAACTAGGCCTGCAAGTGTTAGGATATTTATGAAAAGATGCAACAAAAGTAGTATAAGTAAGATAATATATGTTAGTAACTATCATAGGCTGATTTACATAAAATTAGTTAACAATATCATAAGAAGTATTAAATATATCAAGAACAGTTCATAAGTTTAATTCATTACATGTCATGATCTGAAATTGAACTATGATGGTGCTTGCCATAAACCTCATGTAGGCAAGTCAAAACCCAACTTTGAGCGATGAATATACCAAAAGATACAACTACGCGGAAGCAATAAGAAGAAGAACAGAGGTCTGTAGCATAAATATGTATAAAATAATACAAAATATATAAAAAAAATATGCATATCTTTTTTTGAGATAGATGCTATCGAAAGGATGAAATAAAATGTTATCGAAAGGATGAAATAGCAAGTTATATTAAGATAATTTTTTTTAAAATATGCACATATTTTTTTGTACAGTTAAAAAAAAAACTCCTTGAATTTAAGAGAGAAATTTTTAATTAAAAAAAATATGAAGGAAAATGTTCTTTAATGAAAATCGAGTCTACCCACTTTTTTGTCTAAATCCAATTAAAATGTTATCTTAAGGTAAATAATAATGATAATTAGATCTGTTCTTATTTCGCTCTTTCTCTTTCCTTTCCGTTACCCTAATTTGTGCTACCTTCACCATCCAAATATTTTTTCTTAAAATGATAGAAAGATTATTTAAATGGAACGATCTACATCTTCAAATATTATTTTTGATAGATTCAATTAGTTTTCTCCTTTGCCTTTATGTCACTCAGCCAATTGAAAAAGATCAATTTTATCATTATATATATATCTATATCTATCTATATTCTATATTAACTTAAAAGCATGAACTCGTAACTTGAATGTTAAATTACTATAATATCCCAAACTTAGGTTGTGACTTTTTCTATGAGTTGTGACTTTTCCGATAAGTTGTGACTTTTTTCAAAGTGTTGTGATTTTTTGATGAGTTTTGACTTTTCCAATGAGTTGTGACTTTTTAATAAGTTGTTCGGAAAGGTCGTGACTTTTCAAATAAGACACAAAAAAAACACTTGTTCATACTATCCTTTGTTACTATAAATAGAGGGGATTCCTCTTATTTTTCAACCACAATTTTTTTTAATCTTCTACTCTTCTTCTTCTTACATTTCAAAAATTTTCGTGTGATTTAATATTTTCATTCTTTAGTTATAAAGTATTTTATATGTTAGGAATACCACAATACATTATTCGTTCTCTTTTACATTTTTTAGTTATAATATTATGAATTCTCATAGTTATTACATTAATTATGTCTATCTTTCATCTTTCCTTATATTACCTTTTGACCAATAATTTTTCATATTATTATACCACTCTTATATATGTGATAACACGGAGTTGTTATTTTTCCTTGCATGAGTCATGCTTGGTTGAATAAATTGAAAATCGTTTACAAGCATATGAACTATATCTTTGTTAGGTGGAAGATAAACAGGTGATTACTTATATGATTTCACAGATAGAATATTTTATTTAATTTTAATTTTTAGTTTTTCTAGTAAAAAAAATGGAAGCCTTTCTCCGTTATCTATGGACAGTTAGATAACTATCTTTGATTTATGTACACGGTCAATCAACAAGTCAAATATGAGAGCCAACAACAAGAACGGCATCTATTATGTTATAAATGATAAAATAAAAATTAATATACAAAAAATAGTTCTAAAAATAAAATGTAGTTGTTCTTTCCACTCTTCATATGCCATCTAAACAGTTTAACATGGAATACACGTGCAAAGCACATCTGGTTAGATGACAAGAAAAATACACAACAAATATCGTCTATAATGTAATATTAGTGAGATACGACTAATTACATGATTGAGCCTCATCAAATTGAAATAAATATATACATTATTGCATTTAACTAATAAAAATTTTCATCGACCATCTTTATAGGTTCGCGTGAATAAGAGATATATATGACCACATTGAACATTCACAAAAGAATCTGTAATATTATTTTGTCCAGAGTTGATTATTCAAATCTTCGCTTAAATAAGCAATACTATTTAGTATAACATATATTTTCTGAATTGGTAATCACGTGCAGCGCATGTGTTGAAAAACTAGTTCTACAAAAAGATCAAATGTAAAACACATATGTAAGTTTGATTAAATAGTTAAAATTAACATAAAACGATGTCCCTTCAAGAATACTTGATAAAACTGAAATGACATAAATAGTAACATAAAAAATTATATCCGCCTTTGAATTATCATAAACATCTACGTGGAGGAAGCTAATCGAGTATATGACATATACGTATAGCAAGAGCAAAAATAAAGAATCTAATTTATTTTTTTATAAACACGCAAAACTCATTTAATAACTAGAATAATCACATAAACAAGTATAGAAATAGTGTTATGATCACAAGGAAAAGACAAATTCAAGATGTATTAGACAAAAGATGAATCGAATAAGCGATAAATATTAAAACTAGAAGAAGCATCATATCGATTATATCTCTTTTGAAAAGAAAATCACATAAAATGTATTTATAGAACCAAAAGTTATAAATTCAATAGATAAATTTATAGAAATGTCACCATTATAGTCATAAGACTTCAGCAAATCAACCATTTCAATATCATTCTCTTTGACATGATCAACTAACATCACGCAAACTTCATCCATCATATCATAACAAGTAGTTGTCAATGAACTATTTCCTTCAATGATTTGAGAGGATGAGATACAAAAATTGATTTGTTATATAGAAGACTAAGTCTAACGGAGAAACATTTCACCCTTTTGGTCGGCATTATATAGTACTTACCCTGGCCAATGAGTACGTTTAAATAGTGATTTTAATCCCTATGTTATATATTTATTCCACGTTTGGTCCCTCCATAATTTGATAAAGCATAATTAACCTTCAATTAATTGTGCAATTTTGATCCTTCAAACTAACAAAAATTAAAAAATTAATACAGTCATTTATTTTAAAAATATAACGACTTAATTCAACCAAAAATTTTAAAATAATACAGTTATAAAAGTCATTTGAAAAATTAACCCATGACTTCTAAAGAAGA
Organism: Solanum okadae; assembly: GCA_036553675.1. Classification (NCBI taxonomy): domain Eukaryota; kingdom Viridiplantae; phylum Streptophyta; class Magnoliopsida; order Solanales; family Solanaceae; genus Solanum; species Solanum okadae. The sequence goes on along the minus strand of CM071688.1, from coordinate 21,884,033 downwards.
AGATGACGACGAAAATTGACATATGGTCGTTTAAGCATTTATAGTTAGTTCATATTTTTATTTTTTAAATTATTTTATTTATTTATTTATTTAATATGTTAACATTTTAACTTCCATTAATTTGATATATTTATATTAATTGAAGGCTAATGATGCATAGTAGAATCATACATGGGTCAAAACTGAAATATACATATAACTCATGGATCAAAATAAGTATTTGTCATACAAATAATTTTTATTTGACCTATGTATTTATTGTTTTCTTTCTTTAGGCAAGACAAACGAATAATTTTGGTTTTTTTCCTTTCACGGGTTTAGTATGAAGGACGATGTTTTCTTGACAAATATTACTTTTCACTGTTAAGTTTCTTAAACACAATATCCAAGGAAACATTTTTAATTATAAGAAAAAATCACTTTTGTACGATCCAAAATTTCAAAGATCATGGTCATGCCTATTCTAATTCACCAATAGGTAAGCCAACCCTCCATCTAAAGGAAAACTAAAATGAGACGCAAAAGTAATTAAATAACGCATAATTTAAAATCATAACCCCATCTTTTAAATATATAAAAAATGTGTAAAGTAACAAAACACACCAAAAATAAGTGTCACCAATACAAAAACATATAATTGAATACAATCATCTCTAAATTATAATTTTGTTTGAAATAATAAAGTCATGAAATTAAATATATGTGAAGTATGACATCACTTTGAATGACAAATAACTACAAAAGCTTCGGAAGAAGTATTGCTTTGAATTATAAACTAGGCCTGCAAGTGTTAGGATATTCATAAAAAGATGCAAAAAAGTAGTATGAGTAAGATAATTATAACATCCCCCCTTAGAAAGAGCTAAATTTAGAAAGAACAAATTTGGAAAGAGCCACATTGAGAATTTGGCAAGTTATGCCTAAGTTGTGAGCTTTGGGTCAACTTCAAATGACCATAACTTTCAGTAAAGGAAGATTAGGTGGCCCATAAGATATCAAATGAAAGGTCTTTGAATCCTCTTTCCAACACCATCGAGTTTTCAATGTTTCGAGTTTGGATGAGGGAGATATGCCCGTTTGAAATCAGTTTGTCCAGTTAAATAAATTTTACCCTAATTAGTGAGGGGTATTTTGGTCTTTTCCTTATCCAATCAACTTAAAAAGATTTTCTATTATTTTGTGGTCAAATATGATTTGGGTCAGTTTTACAAATCCTAAATTACGCTTAGGGTTTTAGAAGAGAGTTCAAGAAGAGAAAAGAGGAGAAAAGGAAGAACGATCGAGGTTTCTTGCGAATCGAGGATTTGTTTCGCCAAATCGATGTATGTAAGTTTTCATAGTGTTGGGTTCGTTCACCCACACGCCAATCATTATTTACATATTCAAATTTCATCCATAAGATTCGGAATGTTGAGTTCTTGATAAGTATTCTTGATGTTTTGCTTTTGTTCTTGAATACGAATGGGTTTGATGAGTTTTTGAGTTTGAGGGCTATTTTTGAATAGATTTTCATGTACTTATGTTGGGTATTAGAATCTAAGTGAGTTTGAAAGAAACCATTCGATTCCAGGTGAATTAGGGTCAGAAAACGAGAAAGAAAATTCATCTGAATTTCTAGGTAGGGGGTTGGCGCGGCGTGCCAACAGTGCACCATGAATTGTCTTTTATAGTTTAGGGGCAGGCTCCCCGTGCCACTCAGTGCGTCAGGGTGTCCTACCACCATTCCTTCTTCCTTCGTTTGGCCCGTCAGAGTTATTTTAAAGGATACCTTCACTCCTTTCTAATTTTAACTACTCTAAACTACATCTAAGCATCGAGATATCATTCATAATCTTGAATTTATAATTCAAATTCAAGGTAGAGTAAAGAGTCAAGTCTTGAGAGTTCTTTCGAGTCATTTAGAGAAGTCTTTTACAATCTTTTAAAACTTGTTTAAGCCATGGGTACTTGAGTTTGAGGATGAGGAGAGTTAAGTTTATTTTTTTCAAAATGACATATGGGAACAAATTATTCCCAAGAGTAAATGTTTCTACATTTAAAATGAGAGGAAACACTAATTTCCAAAGGAGTTCATGAGGAGTTTTGAGTACTATTTCTTTTAAGAGAAATCTTTTGAGTAATAATCTCAAAGTTGAGGATGAGTAAATGTTTTTAAGCATATGAGCTAATTTATATTTTGGGAGTAGTATTGAGCACCGATATGGGGACGAGTTTAGATAACTCAAAGTCCTCATACACCATGTAGCCAACGTAGGTAGAAAGGGTCATACTCTTTAGATGATTCCTTATTGATTTTTAGCATAACTTAGTGGATTCACTTAGTTGAGTAGTTATGACACGGTATAGGACAGTTGTGACAGCGTGGATAAGGCATTGTATCATCACATAACTCATACTGATGGTTGTCGATTAGAGAATATCCCAAATAGAGTTATTTTGTATCTTTACATACAAATTGAGTTATTATTGTATTTTTAAATACATTGAGTTGTTATCTACTATTTTAAATGCTTTATATAAACTACACTTTTATTGTTATTTTATACTGCATTAAGTTGAATATCAATGAGTTGGGGTTGAGTTAAGTAGAGTAGAGTCGAGGTGAGTATGTTTCATTCTTTCCAAGTTCAAGCTTTATGTTATTTCCAGTTTTCCCCTTGCATGCTCGTACATTCAATATACTGATGCCATTTGGCATGCATCATTACATGATGCAGATACAGGAGATCAGGGTCATCAACAGGCGATTCGTTGATACCAGTTGCAGTTCTAGAGTTGTTTGGTGAGCTTCCTTTCTTCTGAAGGATCCCTCATTTATGTTTTATCATTTCAGTTTTGTTATTAGGATGTCGTGGGTCTTGTACCAACATCCATCTCAATTAGTAGAGGCTTCATAGACAGACAATAGTAGTTCATGAGTCTTTTTTATTTTCAGTTGTTAATGTTCAAGACTTAAGTTTCCACTTTGGCTAGTGAATGTTTTACATAAAATATTCTGAGTATCTATTTTGAGATATTGAGTGAAAAATTTACTTTTAAAGTTCTTTTAGTGCTGAGTAAGTCTTCCGCTGATAGTTGTGCTAGGCCAACGGTTCGCTTGGGGCCACTAATAGTTCTCGAGTGCCATCGCATCCAGGGTGTAGGCTCGGGGCGTGACAAACTTGGTATCTGAGCACAGAGTTCAAGAGTCCTAGGGTGTCTATAAAGTCGTGCCTTTAGAGTCCTAGTTATCAGTGTGAAGCGCGCCACATCTATAATTAGGAGGCTGCGACATTTATGAATTATCTTACTTCTTTCGTACTCTTTTCGTGCAATAGAGTTCAACTCCATAAAGTCTCTTTATAATTCATGCTTACGTATATCTTTTAGATCATGCCTCCATCTAGAGCTGTCTGAGGTCGTCCTGCTAGAGGAAATACTGATCCTCAGGATTAATTGGTACCCAATGCACCAGAAGTGCGACCCCAAGGAGAGGTCGCTAATGTTGAGTTCCGGGATGTTATCTGAATGTTTAGTGAAGTTGTGACCAACCAAGCTGGACAACAAAGAGGGAATCAACAGGATGTGGCTGATACATCCAGAATCCGTGAGTTCTTAAGGATGAATCCTTCAGACTTCACCAATTCAAGAGTCACTGAGGATCCGAAAAACTTTGTGGAAGAGTTGTAGAAGGTTTTTGAGGTTATGCATGTTACTGATGCTGAGCGAGTGGAACTAACTGCATACCAACTGAATGGTGTTGCTAGAGTATGGTACGACCAATGGAAGAAGAGTAGAGTTGAGGGTGCACCAATTGTGAGTTAGGCTGTGTTCGAAGAGGCCTTCATGGGGCATTTCTTTTCCCATGAACTGAGAGGCAAAGGTAAGAAAATTTCCTCATTCTTAAGCAGGAATCCATGAGTGTGCATGAGTATAGCCTCAAGTTCACTTAACTGTCCCGCTATGCTCCAGAGATGGTTGCTGATATGAGGAGCAGGATGAGCTTGTTTGTGTTTGGGTTGTCTCATCTGTCAAGCAAAAAGGGTAAGGCTGCGATGTGGAAGAGGACATGGACATAGAAAGGCTAATGATCCATGTGCAACAGGTTAAGGAAGATAAGTTGAGGGATAGAGAAGAGTTCTGAAACAAGAGGGCTAAGAACACAGGAAATGAGTACGGGAAGCAGAAGAGTAATGTAAATTGGTTATCTTTTCAACGAAAGCCAAATAAACCTGCTCAATTGTTTGCAAGTGCACCTGTACCAACGAATAGAGGTGAGTTCAAGAATCAAAATTCTTAGAACTTCAGAGCTAGACCTGAACAATCTCAAGGTAGTGTGGCACAAGGAGGTAATGGGACTCCTGCATGTTCTAAGTACGGTAGGAACCACCCAGGAGCATGTCGTGATGGCTCTGCTGGTTGCTTCAAGTGTGGTCAGAATGGTCACTTCATGAGAGAATGCCTAAAGAACAAGCAAGGTAATAGCAATGGGGGCAATATATCACAATCTTCTTCAGTGGATCCACCAGACAGAGCTGCACCTTGAGGATTTACTTTAGAGAGATGCAGATGAGCAAACCATGTGTATGTGATCACCAGTCGTCAAGAACAAGAGAATTAACCAGATATTGTCACTGGTATGATCAAAGTCTTTACTTTTGATGTTTATGCTTTAGTTGATCCTGGTGCGAGTCTATGTTTTGTGACTCCATATATAGCTATGAGGTTCAATATTATTCCCGAACAACTTCTTGAGCCCTTCAGTGTTTCCACACCATTTGGTGAGTCTATTCTAGCTGAGAGAGTTTATCATGATTGTACCATTTCTGTCAATCACAAGGACACTATGGCTGACTTAGTCGAGTTAGATATGGTAGAATTTGAAGTCATTCTAGGTATGGACCAGTTTCATGCCTGTTATGCCTCAGTTGATTGTAGAACTCGAGTAGTTAAGTTCCAGTTTCCTAATGAGCCAGTTATTGAGTGGAGGAGTAGTTCAACAGTGACTAAGGGTCATTTTATTTCATACCTTAAGGCCAGAAAGTTTTTTTCCAAGGGGTGCATTTATCACTTAGTCTGAATTAATGACTCTAGTGTTGAGACACCACCGATTCAGACAGTTCCAGTTGTGTGAGTTTCTAGAGGTGTTTCCAGATGATCTTCCCGGAGTCCATCCTGAGAGAAAAATAGATTTCGGTATAGATATTCTTCATAATACTCGTCCTATCTCTATTCCACCATATAGAATGGCTCCTGCTGAGTTGAAATAGTTAAAAGAGCAGTTGAAAGATCTTCTTGACAAAGGTTTCATTCGACCAAGTGTCTCACCTTGGGGCGCTTCGATCTTATTTGTGAGGAATAAAGACGGTTCTCTTAAAATGTGTATAGATTACCGCCAATTGAACAAGGTTACTATAAATAATAAGTATCCCTTTCCGAGGATTGATGATATTTTTGATCAACTTCAGGGTGCCACTTGTTTTTCTAAGATAGATCATAGATCTTGATATCATCAGTTGAGAGTAAGAGAAAGTGACATCCCTAAGACAGTTTACAGGACCCGCTATGGTCATTATGTGTTTCTAGTCATGTCTTTTGGTTTGACTAATGTTCCTGCAATGTTTATGGACCTTATGAGCAGAGTGTTTAAGCCTTATCTTGATATCTTTGCTATCATTTTTATTAATGACATTTTGATTTATTCGAGGAATGAGGAGGATCATGCTAATCACCTCAAAGTAGTTCTCCAAACTCTAAAGGATAAGGAGTTGTATGCCAAATTTTCCAAATGTGAGTTTTGGCTTGAGTCTGTGGCATTCTTAGGCCATATTATTTCTGGTGATGGAATTTGAGTGGACCCTCAAAAAATTGAGGCAGTGCAGAACTGGCCTAGACCCACATCTCCAGCTGATGTAAGAGTTGCTTGGGAATGGCTGGTTATTATAGGAGGTTTGTCGAGGGGTTCTCATCTATTTTATCCCCTTTGAATAAGTTGACTCAGAAGACAACAAAGTTTCAATGGTCTGAATCTTATGAGAAAAGCTTTCAAGAATTAAAAACGTGGTTGACTACTGCCCCATTGTTGACCTTACCCGAATGTACACAAGGATTTGTTGTATATTGTGATACGTCCAGAGTTGGACTGGGTTTCATTTTGATGCAAAATGGCAAGGTTATAGCTATCCCTCCAGATAATTTAAAATTCATGAGAAGAATTACCCAACCTATGATCTTGAGTTGGCTAATGTAGTGTTTGCTTTGAAAATATGGCGTCACTATCTTTATGGTGCTCATGTAGATGTGTTTATCGATCAAAAGAGTATCCAGTATGTATCCAGTCAGAAATAGCTTAATCTTATGCAGAGGAGGTGGTTGGAGTTACTCAAGGATTATGACATGAGTATTTTATATCACCCAAGTAAGGCTAATGTTGTTGCGGATGCATTGAACATGTTGTCTATGGGTAGTACGACCCATGTTGAGGAAGGCAAGAAAGAGTTATCTAGAGATGTGCACATACTTGCACGATTGGGAGTCCGATTAATGGATTCCAATGAAGGAAGTGTGGTGGTGATGAATGGGGTTGAATCATCACTAGTGTCCGAAGTGAAAGAGAAACAAGATCAAGACCCTATTTTGCTTGAATTGAAGGCAAATGTTCATAAGCAGAAAGTGATGGCTTTTAAACAAGGGGCAGATGTTGTGTTGATGTATCAAGGTAGATTGTGTGCACCCAAGGTGGATGAACTTTAAAAGACGATCATGGAGGAAGCTCATATCTCCAGATACTCTATCCATCCTGGTTCCACAAAGATGTATCGTGACTTGAGAGAAGTCTATTAGTGGAGTAGTATGTAGAGGAGTATTGCAGAGTTCATCGCTAAGTGCCCGAATTGCCAGCAAGTCAATATAGAAAACCAGAGGCTCGGTGATATGGCTTAGAACATAGATCTTTCGGAATGTAAGTGGGAGATGATCAATATAGATTTCATTACTGGGTTACCGCGGTCTCGCAGGTAGCATAATTCTATTTGGGTGATTGTAGATCAAATGACTAAATCAACCCATTTGTTACTTGTAAAGATTACCTATTTGGCAGAAGATTATGCCAAGTTATATATTCAAGAGATTGTCAGACTTCATGGAGTTCCGGTGTCCATCATTTCAGATAGAGGTGTGCAACTCACCCCATAATTCTTGAAGTCTTTCCAGAAAGGTTTGGGTTCCAAGGTAAATTTGAGTACTGCTTTCCATCCTTAGACTGATAGTCAAACAGAGCGTATAATTCATACTTTAGAGGATATGTTGAGGGCATGTGTGATCAATTTTAAGGGCAATTGGGAAGATCACTTACCTCTCATTGAGTTTGCTTACAAGAATAATTATGACTCTAGCATCCAAATGGCTCCCTATGATTCTCTTTATGAGAGAAGATGTAGATCTCCTATTTGCTTGTTTGAGGTTGGTGAGGCTGGGTTGATAGGACTAGACTTGGTTCATCAAGCTATGGAGAAGGTGAAGACTATTCAAGAAAGGTTGAAAACATCGCAGAATTGTCAAAAATCCTATACAAATGTAAGGAGAAGAGAGTTGGAGTTTGAGGTGGCTGGTTGTGTTTACTTAAAGGTTTCACCCATGAAGGGTGTTATGAGGTTTGGCAAGAAGGGGAAACTTAGTCCCCAATATATTGGCCCCTACAGGATATCCAAAAGGATTGGCAATGTAGCCGATGAGTTGGCACTACTGCCAGAGTTACCAACAGTCCATCCGATAAATCACATTTCAATGTTGAAGAAGTATATGTGCGATCCTTCACTTATTATACCGACTGAAAATATTGGTATTAAGGATAGCCTATCTTATAAGGAGGTACCCATTCAAATTCTTGATCGTCTAGTTCGCCAGTTGAGGACTAAGGAGGTAGCATCAGTCAAGGTCTTATGGAGGAATCAGTTTGTTGAGAAAGCTACTTGGGAGGCTGAGGAGGATACGAAGAAGAGATACCCACATCTCTTTGAGTCCGGAGAAATTCCAAATAAAGGTACTAATTCTTTTCTTGGTACTTTTTAAGTTGATATGTTATGTTGATTTGCATGTTGAGTGTTTGAGCTGGGTATTAGATTTTCCCACCCTTAGTCTACTTAGAGTAATCTCATTCGAGGACGAATGTTCCCAAGGGGGACATATTGTAACATCCCGCTTTAGAAAGAGCTAAATTTAGAAAGAGCCAAATTGAGAATTTGGCAAGTTATGCCTAAGTTGTAAGTTTTGGGTCAACTTCAAATGACCATAACTTTCATTACGGGATTAGTTAGGTAGCCCATAAGATATCAAATGAAAGGTCTTTTAATCCTCTTTCCAACGCCACCGAGTTTACTAAGTTTTGAGTTCGGATGAGGGAGATATGACCATTTGAAATCAGCCTATCCAGTTAAGGAAATTTTACCCGAATTAGTGAGGGGAATTTTGGTCTTCTCCTTACTCCATCAACTTAAAACGTTTTTAGTACTATTTTGGGGACATATTCGATTTGGGTCAGTTTTACAAAATCCTAAATTACGCTTAGGGTTTTAGAAGAGAGTTCAAGAAGAGAAAAGAGGAGAAAAGTAAGAACGATCAAGGTTTCTTGCGAATCAAGTGTTTTTTTTGCCAAATCGAGGTATGTAAGTTCTCATAGTGTTTGATTCGTTCAACCACACGCCAATAACGATTTACATATTTGAATTTCATCCATAAGATTTGGAAAGTTGAGTTCTTGATAAGTATTCTTGAAGTGTTGCTTTTGTTCTTGAATTAGGATGGGTTTGATGAGTTTTTGAGATAAGCGTGTGAGTTTGAGGATTGATTTTTAGTAGATTTTCGTATACTTATGTTGGGTATTCAAATCTAAGTGAGTTTGGAAGAAACCATTCGATTTTAGGTGAATAAGGGTCAGAAAATGAGAAACAAAATTCGTCAGGATTTCTGGGCAGGGGGCTGGCGCGCTGCGCCAGCAGTGCTCCAGGAATTGTCTTCTGTAGTTTAGGGGCTGGCGCCCCACACCACTCAGTGCTCCAGGGTTTCCTTCACCCACCCCTTCTTTCGTCGTTTGACCTTTCTAAGTTCTTTTAAAGGATACCTTCACTCCTTTCTAATTCTAACTACTCTAAACTACATCTAACAACAAGAGATCATTCATAACATGAATGATAACCTTGAATTCATAATTCAAATTCAAGGTAGAGTTAAGAGTCAAGTCTTGAGAGTTCATTCAAGTCATTTTGAAGAGTTTTTTACAATCTTTTATAACTTGTTTTAAGACTTGGGTACTTGAGTTTGAGGATGAAGAGAGTTAAGTTCATTTTTTTCAAAATGATATATGCGAACTAAGTATTCCAAAGAGTAAATATTTGTACATTTAAAATGAGAGGAAACACTATTTTCAAAAGGAGTTCATGAGAAGTTTTGATACTACTTCTTTTAGGAGAAATATTTTGAGTAATAATCTCGTAGTTGAGGATGGGGAAATAATTTTAAACATATGAGCTAAGTTATATTTTGGGAGTAGTATTGAACACCGATATGGGGACGTCAGAAAACTCAAAGTCCTCATAAACTATGTAGCCAACGAGGGTAAAAAGGGTCATAATTTTTTAGATGATTCCTTATTGCTTTTTATCATAGGTTAGAAGATACACTTAGTCGATAAGGTATACGACCGTTCTGGCAGCGTGGAAGAGACGTTGTATCAACACATAGCTCATAATAATGGTTGTCGGTTAGAGAATCTCCCAAACAGAGTTATTTTGTATCTTTACATACAAATTGAGTTATTATTGTATAATTAAATACATTGAGTTGTTATCTACTGGTTTAAATGCTTGATATAAACTGCACTTTTATTGTTGTTTTATACTACATTAAGTTGAGTATCCATGAGTTGAGTAGAGTTGAGGTGAGTATGTTTCATTCTTTCCAAGTTCAAGCTTTATGTTATGTTTAGTTTTCCCTTTGCATGCTCGTACATTCAATGTACTGATGCCATTTGGTGTGCATTATTTCATGATGCAAATACAGGAGATCAGGGTCATCAACAGACACTTCGTTGATACCAGTTGCTGTTCCAGAGTTGTTTGGTGAGCCTCGTTGCTTCTAGAGGATCCCTCATTTATGTTTTAGCATTTCAGTTTGATATTAGGGTGTCGTAGGTCTTGTCCCCAAGTCCATCTCAGTTAGTACAGGCTTCGTAGATAGACAACAGTAGTTCATGAGTGTTTTCCATTTTTAGTTGTCAATGTTCAAGACTTGAGTTGCTAGTTTGGCCAGTAGATGTTTTACATAAAATATTCAGAGTATCTATTTTGAGACATTGAGTTAAAACTTTACTTTTAAATTTCTTTTAGTGCTGAGTAAGTCTTCCGCTGAGAGTTGAGCCAGGCCAAGGGTTCGCTTGGGATTAACAATGGTTCTCGAGTGCCAGTCGCGTCCAGGGTGTAGGCTTGGGGAGTGACAATAATACATTGTAACGACATATTCCCGTCGTTATAGAAAAGCCTTAGGGGAAAAATTTTGGGTCAGAAAACTTTTTGGTAGTAACTTGAAATTTTCTAGCCTAGTCTAGATTTAGTCAAAATCTGAGTCATGCGAGGTCTAGGGAAATCTAATAAATGAATTAGAGAATCAATAATGAATTTGGTTACACTAGTAGATAGCTAAGACGTTAAGAAACCCGTACGAATTTACGGAATCAATTTCTGATGAGTAGAACTCCCAAAACTGATTTTAGCGGGAACAGGTAGTTTCTGAGTGTCATGGGTTGAGGGTGTGTTGTGAAATAGGGGTTTAAAACTCAAATTCCGATGTTCTGTCTACGCCACGGCGGGCCAATCGCGACTTAAGTTGGAAATAAACCCCAAAAACGTTATTATTATGCAATTTTGTTTCTTCAGAGCTAAGGAGCAAACCAAGGAAAGTTCTTGATAGTTTTTTACCTCTTCTAGCACTAAAGGTAAGTTTTTTACTCCCCTTATCCATTTTTCGATCCGTAGAACTTAGATTCTTGGTTAATTACTATTAGGGGAGGGTTTTTGAACTTAATTGGATGGTGGGAAATGCCCCTAGCTGCATTTTAGGGTCATAGGTTATTAGGTTTATATAATCTGGGTAAATTAGACCTTAATTATTGATTATTTTATTGTATTAATTGTTTGTAGACCTAGAACAAGTGGAAAGAATCCTAAAAGGAAAGATTCAAGTTTCCTAGGAGGATTCAACCTTGGTTTTGAGGTAAGTGATGGTTTTATTTCTTGTTTGTGTGATGTATGTTAGCTATTGCTTCATTGTAATGCGTGTATGTATGCGAATGTTGCACTATTGATCACACCTAATGAAAATGAGTATGCATGAATGATTGTATGCGATGAATCAATAATTGATTATATGATTTTGAGAATGTACATTGTGATTTTGATTGTGGCTTGTTGAATGTATCGGGTGTAATGTTCCAACACACTAACTGGAATCGGATGTCACATACCGACATACATATTGGAATAGGTGTCATGTTCCGATATTTTAACTTGGATCGGGTGTCACGATCCGGCACACTAACAATTTGGCAATGGTTCCATGAGAGGACCATTGACTTGTCATATATGCGTGTTATTGAAAATATGAGAGGGTACATTGCTCCTTAAATGATAATTGATATTGTATATGTTCGGTATATGCTTGTTTACTATGTTGTGACTGCTTTTATATTTTTCACTTACTGGAATAGTTGCATGATCCTACCAGTACACTGTGGTTGTGTACTGATACTACACTTGCTCTTTCTTTTGTTGAGAACAGGGCATCTTTAGGGGGCTACTGACAGAGCTTGTTTAGAAGATCATTGATCAAATTAAATTCAAGGGTGAGCCAGTTCTTCCAGGCTGCCATGAGTTCTCATTTTTGCTCAGTTCATTTTATTAGGACTTAGATTAGTACTTTAGATCTTCAGTTGTTTTAGCTTTCGGGGTTGTACCCCTTTTTCTTTAGACTTATGGTTTTGTTAGAGTTTTGGTACACTGACTTTCAATTTCTAGGGAATATTTCCTCAGTGTTTAATAGTCTTGTTGAATTTCTAGAGTTTATGGGAACTCCTTATTTCGTTTATGCATTTAAACTTGCTTCTGTATCTTTAAATGCATAGTTGTTGGTTCAGTTGTTTAGTTTGGGTTGTAGTAATAATTCTCCCACCGGAGGGTTAGTGTTGGTGCCAATCACGACGGTCGGGGTCGTGACAAAGTTGCTATCAGAGCCTAAGGTTCGTTGATCTCGGTGTACCAAAATGAGTCTAGTAGAGTCTTGCAGAATGGTACGGAGACGTCTGTACTTTTATTCGAGAGACTATAGGATTTTAGGAAATCTCTCTATTTCTCTTGTCTCTTTTCATGCTATAACTTGGTTCCAATTGGTATCTGTTGATCCAAATTGGTATCTAACCTCTTTTACTCTTCTGTTCGCAGATGGTTAACACTCGCTTCAACAGTGTCAGGCCCGTAGCTCATGTCAATCAGCCCGCTGAGGAGTCCACAACAAGAGGCCGCGATCGAGGCAGAGGTAGATGAAGAGCAAGGGGTAGAGGCCGAGGAAGGGTAGCACCTACTAGGGATGGAGCTCTGGTTGAGAATTCTCCCAGAAATGAGAATCCCCCTGCGCATCATGAAGAGATATAGGAAAATATTGAGGTTGAGGATAGTGGACAAGAGGAAAAGGTACAGGCTGATGCTACAAGTATTCCTCCCCTAGACCCAGTATTAGCTCAACATATTATGTCTTTCCTGAAAGAATTGGTTGGTCTTGGAGTTCTTCATGTAGTTCCAATAACTCAAACTCCCACCAACCCCCTATTGCTATCACTGTCCCCAAGGTGGGTGGAACTGTAGGTACTGATGCCTTTTTTTGTCCTTTGTTGGGTCCTGTAATGACTGGTAATGAACATGAAATGTTGACCAACTTTCTGAAACTGAAGCCTCCGGTATTCTATGGTTCTGAGAGTGAGGACACCTATGAGTTCATCTTAGATTATTAAGTGAGGCTGCATAAGTTGGGTATTGTCCATCCGCATGGAGTAGAGTTTGTGACTTTTCAGCTTCAAGGTGAGGCTAAGCAGTGGTGGAGAGCTTATGTGGAGTGCAGATCTTCAGCTTTACCCTCACTCAGTTGGACCTAGTTTCATTCTCTGTTCTTGGAGAAATATGTGCCTCGGACCTGGAGAGATCGTACGAAGAGACCTTAAAAAAATCTCAATTGAAACCTAAACCCCATCTTAAACCTAAAGCCTACGAACGCGACCGTCTATGGCCACGCCGGCCGGTGGCCAACCTCCCACAGGGGTTTGTTTGCCCACCATAATCAATCCTACCATCACCACTAACAATCTTGACTATGCTGCTATAGTACATAATTCAATCGCCCCACCAATGACAGAATATATAGCTATTAAACCTATTATTTTCTTGCATGGGGAGCCAACAATTACATGGATAAAAAAGGAATTTAAGAAGTTAACGGTGAGACAAAATCTCCATTATGCTATGGTAGCTAAGTTTTCCTATGGACGTCCAGATATGTACGAATTGAGGAAGGAAATTCCAATTCAATTGGAAATTAAAGGACCATACAATATTGGTTTCCTAGAGGAGAGGCACATACTGATTAGATTATCATTACTAGAGGATTATGCAACTTTGATGTCCAAATCTTGGGAACTCAAAGTAAAGAATAGATATTTCCCCTTAAGATTCTTAAAGTGGGATCCGTGGTTCAACCCAAAAGAGGAAACAACCATTGCCAATGTGTGGATTTCGTTCCTGGATTGCCAACTAATTTGTTTGATAAAGAATCTCTTTTTTTCTTTGGCAACAACTATGGGGAAACCTCTAGTAATTGACAAAGCCACTAATAATCAAACCAGACCTAGTTGTGCGAGGGTTAAAGTGGAAGTAGATTTGCTAAAAGAACTACCTAAAAGAATTCAAATCAATTGTATAGAAGAGGAGACGGGAACAATGAGATGAAAATGGCAGAAAATTCAATATGATTATCTGCTGAAATACTGCACACACTGTAATCTTCAAGGACACGATTTACAAGGATGATGGATATTACACCCTGAACATAGGCCAAAGAGAGAAGAAAAACAAAAAGATATGAAGCTAAACGACAAAGGAAAGGATGAAGAGGAGAACAAAGGAAAACATATACCAATCGTGAATGGAGTATTTAAGAATGGAAAGTTGATTCATGAAAATTGGAATTTGGTTCAAAATAAAAATAACAAGAATAAGTTGCAGCATGACCTAAACCAGAAGGAATATGATACCCAACATAATCACTACAAAAATAAGGGTCACACAGATAATAAAGGTGTCAAAGTAACGACGATCACTAAGAAATTTGAGACTTTAGTGGACCTCACTGATGATAAGCAAGATGGAGCAGAGAAAAATATGGAAAGATCAACAAGTGCTCGCAACATTAAATGAGAAGATAAGACTAAGCAATGGGTAGAAGGAACCTTTGGTGAAAGCCATAATGCAACAAAGATAACCAACAGTCGAAGAGAAGATAACATTAATCAGAATAGCAAATATATTGATGATGAAGTAACAAACAATACAGAAAATATGGGGAAACAAAATATACATGAAAAAGACGTAATACAAAAAAATCAATAGAATACAGAGGAAACAACAGTTAGTAAGGATACAGAGGATAATTTGCATATAATTGAAAAGGTGCCTGCAGATTCAGACAACCCACAAGTTGTGTTCACCCCACAAAAAGCACCCGATAATAGCTATCCAACAATACAAGGAAATCAAGACCCTGCAAATTCAATAGAAACAACAACATTAGTAGTAGCAGACACACACCAGGGTAATCAAGACACTAACATAGAAACTCAAAGCAAAGACAGAGAGATAGATAGAATAGAGGAGAATAGTAGTCAGAAAGGGGAAGATAATCAGAATATAATAACAGATACGACAGAAAGGCAACAACACGGAGAACATAAACATGAGGTCTATATTGGAGATGATGATGAACTGGAGAACAGTGTAGTAGCAATTCAAGACAATAACAAAGGAGATCTATCTCCTAGACAGATAGCAAAAACAAACAAAGAAAAGAAAAATACTAAAGGAAGAGATAAAAGTGTACCTTCAAAGGCAACTGGAGGTATACTAACAAGGAAAGCCCATGCCAATACTATCTCTCAATGAATTGCTCACTTATATGGAATATAAGGTTTGTTAATTCACAACAAGCTTTTGAAAGAGTAGTAGTGATGAATAGGCAAAAACATTTTAACTTCGTAGACTTGATGGAACGTTTTCAACATTATAGACACATTGCCATATATAAATTATGGTTGAATATAGGAACAACTTGTCATAACTTAAATGGAAAAATTTGGTTATTTGTGGAAGATAGATTTCAGATGGAAGTACATATGGACACAGAACAACTACTATCATTCAAACTCACATATATTGATGATGGACATGAAATACATGTGACACTAGTATATGCTAGCACAGATAGACATACTAGAATAGCTCTATGGGATGATCTATATACCATTGCAACAACTATGACTAGCCTAGGGTTAGTAGGTGGAGATTTCAATGTGATTATTGATGATCTTGAAAAGTATGGGGGATTGCCAGTACAATTCAATGAAACTGAAGACTTTATTCACTGTATCAATATTTTCCACTTAACAGACTTGGGATTCAAAGGAAGTATGTACACATGGTGGAATGGTAGATCAGGTGTAGGTTGCATATTTAAAAGACTTGACAGATACTTGGGGAATCAAGCCTTGCAGGATTTATTCCCTAATTTAGAAGTGGAGCATCTTATCAAATAGGGTTCAAATCACTCTCCCCTAGTAATAACATGTGGAGTAGATAGAAATCCAATCAAGAAATCATTTAGATTACTAAACTTTTGGGTGAAACATGAAGCTTTTCAGAAAGTTGTAGCAAAGAAATGGCAAGAAGATCATAGTACTAATCCTTTCTTTAACTTTCACAATAAACATAAAAGGGTGAGTAAGGCACTATCTAAATGGAGTAAGGACTCATATGGAGACATATTCAGACAGATAGATGCTCTGGCAGAAGTGGTATAGAACTATGAGAAAGAATTTGAGAATAATCCTACCAGTACTAGCAGAGAAAGACTACAAAAGGTGCAAGCTGATTTAATCAACTTATATGCAGTAGAGGAAAAGTTTTGGAAACAAAAAGTAGGAATGCAATGGTTTGTGGATGGGGATAGAAACACAAAATTTTTCCATGCACATGTTAATGGAAAAAGAAGAAGATTGTAAATAAAAAAAATTCAAGATGATAGAGGAGCGTGGATAGATAAAGAAGAAGACATAGCACATGAGGCAATCAGATTTTACACAAAACAATTTACAGAAGAAAGACTCCCTAGTGACTTTGACATGTTGAAATAAATACCTAAGATGGTATCAGAAGAACAAAAATGTTGTAATTAATGAACTAATAGAGGAGGAGGAAGTTAAAAATGTCATATTTGGACTAAACACAGAGAGTGTTGGAGGACCAGATGGATACACCGGCAAATTCTATCAGGCTTGCTGAAATATAATTGCAAAGGACATGACAAAGATGGTGAAATCTTTCTTTTGTAGGCACGAGTTGCCTAGGTACATCACATGTACAAAACTGACACTAATTCCAAAGAAAAAAGAAATCACTACTTTCTCGGATATGAGGCCTATCAGCCTAAGTACCTTCACCAACAAAGTGTTTTCTTGAATTATCCATGATATGTTGGCTAAGCTAGTGCCAACATCAATATCACCCCAACAATCAGGCTTTGTTAAAGGCAGAAGTATTGTAGATAACATCTTATTGGTTCAAGAGATAGTCTATGATATCATAATAAGGGGTAAGCCTGCTAATGTTGTTATCAAACTAGACATGGCAAAAGCTTATGACAGAGTATCTTGGATATTTTTGATTAAAGTGCTCAGAAAATAGGTTTTGGAGAGATCCTAATAGATATGATTTATAGAATCGTATCCAATAACTGGTACTCAATACTAGTTAATGGACAACTTCATGGTTTCTTTAAGTCCACAGGGGGAGTGAAACAGGGTGATCCCTTATCACCAACTTTATTTATACTGACTGCAGAATGCTTTTCTAGAGCTCTTAATGAACTTCATTATAAGGAGGGGTACAAGGAGTATGGAATGCCAAAGTGGAGTCCATATGTGAACCATTTAGCTTATGCAGATGATATTGTCATATTCTGGAGCAACTCAGTTGGAAACTCTAGTAAACACTGGGCAGCTTGGACAACATTATGTCATCCATATTAAGAAGGTGGAGTAGGTTTCAGAAGTCTTCAACATATATCTAACACACTATTTGCAAAGCTATGGTGGAACATGAAAACTAAAGAATCATTGTGGAAATTTTATATGAGTAACAAATATTTGAAGAAACATCATGCAGTGGTGGTATAATATAAGACAAGCACATATATCTAGAAGAAAATGATTAAATGTAGAGAAGAAGTAGAACCTGAAATTTGGTGGTCAATTAAGCAAGGTAATTCTAATTTTTGTCTAGATAACTGGATAGGTTTGAGTGCTCTGTATAAAATTATTCCCCCAGAATTTGAGTACGACCAAACAGTTATTCTAGTCAAAGCAGTGGCAGAAATAGGACATTAGAATGAACAAAATTTAAAAGAATTACTTCCTCAAGATTTGGCAGATCACATTGTACAAAGAATCAGTCCACCCAAGGACACTGAAGAGTTTGATAGACCTTATTGGAAATTGGAATCTAGGGGAAAGTTTACCATAAGTACTGCATTCCAGAAAGTAAGACAAAAAAGAAGAAGTTAACAAGGTGTACAACCTCATGTGGATCAAAGTCATGCCTATTAAAATCTGTCTTTACATGTGGAAATTGTGGAAATCCAAACTACCCCTAGATGATACATTGAAGAAGTGGGGAATTCAATTCCCTTTAAGATGCTATTGTTGTGAAAATCCTAAAGTAGAAGACACTACTCATGTATTACTACACTCCCCCGTAGCTCAAATGGTATGAAAGCACTTCTGTGGGCCAGTAGGAATCAACGTGGAGAACATGCAGCTATCCCAAGTTATTAATTTATGGTGGGAGATCGATGCACATCACCAGATTAGGTATATATTTCAGGTTATCTCTTCTATCATAGTATGGGAGTTATGGAAAGGGAGAAACACAATAAGACATGGGAATAAAATCTCTAGTAAGAAGGTGATCTATCAAATTATGCATACATTGATTCAATTCATGAAAATTAGGAGGATAAACTGCACATACATCCTATACAAACGGGCAATGGTGGAAGAGGCTATTCACAACTATAATCCAACAGTAAAGGTAACTAGAGTAATTTGGAGACCACCAGATACTGGTTGAATTAAAGTTAATACTGATGGAGCATCTAAAAGAAACTCATGAAGAAGTTCCTCGGGTTTTTGTGTGAGAAATAATAAAGGGGATATCATACAAGCTCAGGCTAAGGAGGTTGATGTACCTCTAAGTACTAATACACAAGAAGAAACAACGGCACTCTTAGATGCTTTAAAGTACATAAAGACAACACAACTAGACAAGGTGATTATAGAAACTGTTTTTCTAGTACTTAAAAACATTGTGGAAAGAGTGTGGAAAGTACCATGGAAAGTAGTGAATATTCTGGAGGAAATATGGAAGCTCATGCAAGGGAAAACATTGATTATATCACACATTTTTAGAGAAGGGAACAAACTAGCCGATTACCTAGCTAACCTAGCCCTAGAGAAAGGGACAATTCAGGTGAACTGTTTTCAAGAATTAGAATCTCAAGGCAAGAAAATAGTGACCAGTGATAAACTAGTGGTACCCTATCTAAGAATCAGAAAATACAGAAAATAAACATATATTAGAAACAGAGAAGGTGCATCAATGGAAATTTGTTCCTCAATTTCAAATCCTCAGGGAGGTGAATTATGAGGATAGGATTTTACTAATAATTTACTCAATTTTTCAGGTACAAAGCTAAACAAAACATATCAAAATGGACAAAAGTACAACAATAAGACATGTACATACATACAAGTACAAATGGTGAGCCACTGCAGTAAACACAAAAAGTAGACAACTCAAATAGAAGGGGCAACACTGACCAAATTGAGGACTGAGCAGTGGTGGTATCAACATCGTATGATGTTCATTCTACTTCTCATAAATCAATGGAAATTAGTAAAATCCCAACAGAGAGAGCTCACCCAACAGTCACAGGGATACGATATATAAACCAAACAAACAGAGTTCAGAACAACAAATAGTAATAAAAAATCAAGGAAATAAAAAAAAGGATGAAGGACATACCTTGGTGGCAGGATCTCGACATCAAGTTAGAAATGGTCCTTACCAGGACAAAATCGGTAAGGAGATGGCTGACCATGAACTGCCTGGATAGTTCCAATTTCAAATTTCATTTTAGTGCTTTTAGAAATAGAATTTATTTGGTTTGTTTTATATTTTATTTATTTTTGTAGGGTCAATTTTGATCCATCTTTTGAACATTAGCCTAATGGGCATGTAATTAATAAATGGCCTGATAACCAAAACATGTTTTAAAAAAATGATCGTAAGAAGGATGAGTTCCTGACTTTGGAGCAAGCTGGTATGTTTGTGGCTGTTTATAAGGCTAAGTCCCATGTTTTGTCTAGATATGCTACGCAATTGGTGACTACTGAGGAAGAGAGGATCCATCTATTCGTCAAGGGGCTGAACTCTGAGCTACAAATATTGTCTGTGCATATGACTTCTGCAGGGAAAGGTTTAACAATGTAACAGATTTTGTGAAGAAAGTGGAAGGGGTGAGACACGATGGGCAGGCTAAGGCGTTGGCTAAGAAAGCTAAGAGCACAGGTAACTGTCATGGTTCCGACTCCAGAGGTTCAAGGAGGCCGACACTTATAGCCCGGCCAATTCAGTCCGCGATGCCTGCTTTTAGAAGTAATTTCTCTAGAACTCCACCTTAGAATTTTATCAGGATAGCTAGGGAGCTGCACCTTCGATGGGCAGCAGACCATCTCTTGATCGCACTTGTTATAATTGTGGAGAACCTAGGCATATGAGGAGAGATTGTCCTAACCCACATATGTTGGACCCCGCACAACAACAAACAAGAGCAGTGGTACCCGTGGGAAATGGTAATAAATGTCGAGGACGTCCACAAGGTGGGCGAGAAAGAAATCAATGAGGCCATGGAGGTTGGGGAACTGGTAACCCATGCAGAGGTATGGCACAACTAGGCAGGGAAGTTGTTCGTCAAGATGACAGGGCTCAGTGTTATGCCTTTCCAGGCAAGAGCGAGGTAGAGTCTTCTGACGCAGTGTTCACATGTACTATTCTTATCTGTGACCGGATGGCTAATGTGTTATTTGATCTGGGTTCTACTTATTCTTACGTGTCCGCTTAGTTTGCCTTGGGATTTGATATGATTTGTGATGTACTTGATGCCCCCATCCATTTTTCTACCGTAGTTGGAGAGTCTGTCATAGCCACCCATGTCTATCGTGCTTGTCCGATTTTGTTTATGGGGTTTTAGACTTGGGTTGATTTGGTTATTTTGGACATTACTGATTTTAGTATATAATCTTCGGCATGACTTGGTTGTCCTCTTATTATGATGCAGTTAATTGTAACTAAATTTGTTACTTTAGGGTTCCTTGGTAGGGAAAAATTAGAGTGGGAAGGAGTGTACAAGCCTAAGCCAGCTAAGATCATATCCTTCATTCGGGATAGGAAACTGGTGGGGCAGGGTTGTTTGGCTTATTTGGCTTATATTTGGAATGTTGAGGTTGAGTCTCCCTTTATTGAGTCCATTCTTGTGGTGTCAGAATTTAGAGATGTGTTCCCTATGGATTTACCCGGTATGCCTCTAGATAGAGATATAGATTTCTATATTGATTTGGAACTTGGTACCCACCCTATCTCTATCCATCTGTGTCGCATGACCCCGGTAGAGTTGAGAGAGCTTAAGGCTCAAATCCAAAAACTTCTTGATAAAGGTTTCATCCATCCTAGTGCTTCCCCGTGGGGTGCTCCTATCTTGTTTGTGAAGAAAAAGGATTGTAGTATGAGGATGTGTATAGATTACTGGTAATTGAATACAGTCACCATTTTAAAAAAGTATCCATTGCCTCAGATAGATGATCTTTTCGACCAGTTGCAAGGTGTGTCAGTTTTCTGTAAGATTGATCTACGGTCTGGTTACCATCAATTAAAGATTACGCTGGAGGATGTACCCAAGATGACATTTCGGACCCGCTATGGGCACTATGAGTTTCTAGTTATGTCGTTTGGGTTGACAAATGTACCTGCAACTTTCATGAGTTTGATAAATGGTGTGTTCAAACCATTTCTTGATTCATTTGTGATAGTATTTATTGATGACATTTTGGTTTATTCGAAAAGTGAGAAAGAGCATGCCGACCATCTTCGTGTTGTTCTAGGTGTTCTTGGGAAACAAAAGTTGTATGCGAAATTTTCTAAGTGTGAATTTTGGTTGACTTCGGTTACCTTTTCGGGGGCATGTAGTTTCAAGGTAAGGGGTAATGGTAGATCCCCAAAAGATTGAAGCGGTTAAGAATTGGGTTCGGCCTAGCTTTGTGACTGAAGTTAGGAGTTTTGTGCGGGCTCACTAGCTACTATCAGCGATTTGTGAAGAACTATGCTTCTATTGCCACACATCTGACAAGATTGAACAAGATGGAGGTACCTTTTGAATGGACTGAAAAGTGTGAAGAGATCTTTCAAAAGCTCAAGACTCTTTTGACCACAACACCTATTCTCGCACTACCGGTGGAAGGTAAGGATTTTATTGTTTATTGTGATGCTTCGCATTCGGGTTTGGGTTCTGTGTTAATGCAGGATAAGAATGACATAGCTTATGCGTCGCGGCAGCTTTAAAGGAAGGATTAATGTTCCAAGAGTAGATGAGTTGATTCGGAAATTGTTGACAAAATCTCATGGTTCGCGGTATTCTATTCATCCGGGTGTGACCAAGATATATCGAGATTTTAAGCGACTTTATTGGTGGCTTGGCATGAAGAAAACATAGTTGAGTTTGTGGCTGTGCCAAAACTGTCAGCAAGTAAATTATGAACATCAAAGGCCTGCAAGTTTGCTTCAGAGAATGCCGATCCTGGAATAGAGTGGGAAAGGATAGATATGGATTTTGTGGTTGGTCTTCTCAAGACTTTGGGAAGATTTGATTCTATTTGGGTAGTGGTTGACAGATTGACTAACTCAGCCTATTTTATTTTGCTTAGAATAGATTATAATGCTCAACAGTTGGCAAAGGTTTGTGTGAAAGAGATAGTGAGGCTGCATAGGGTGCCCCTTTCTATCATCTCAGACCGTGGTACACAGTTCACATCCAAGTTTTGGAGGAAATTACATGATGAATTGGGTACTCGTCTCACTTTTAGTACAACTTTACATCCGCAGATGGACGGGCAGTCAGAGAGGACTATCCAAGTGTTAGAGGACATGTGTGATTGACTTTGGAGAACATTGGGATAAGTTCCTACCTTTGTGTGAGTTCTCCTATAATAACAGTTACCACTCCAGCATTGATATGGCACCATTTGAAGCACTGTATGGGAGGGGATGTAGATCACCCATAGGATGGTTTGAGGCTGGAGAGTGAAACCTTTGGGGGTTGATTTAGTGAAGTATGCTCAAGATAAAGTGAGGAGTATTCAAGATAAGCTTTTAGCAGTCCAGAGTAGACAAAAAAAGTATGCAGACCATAATGTAAGAGACATGGAATTTCAGACTGGTGAGAAAGTTCTTCTTAAAGTTTCACCCATGAAAGGGGTGATGAGATTTGGCAAGAAGGGCAAGTTTACTCCTCGATACATTGGTCCATTTGAAATTCTTGACTGTGTAGGACCAGTAGCGTATATATTGGCTTTACCTCCTAACCTATCGGGAGTTCATCCGTTATTTCATGTGTCCATGTTGAAGAGATATCATGATGATGGGGATTACATCATAAAATGGGACTCAATGTTGTTACACAAAGACCTCTAGTATGAGGAGGAACCGATTGAAATTCTTGATCATGATGTCTGAAATCTGAGGACCAAAGAGATTAAGTCCGTGAAAGTTCAATGGAAGCATCATCCAATTAAGGAAGCTACTTGAGAAACTGAGAAGCACATGCGAGACAAGTATCCATAGTTGTTCGTTGATTCAAGTACTACTCCACTGTTGCTTTAGCCCATTTTTCCTAGTTTGTCACTCGGGGACGAGTGATGGGTAAATTGGTATTTATTATTACGACATGTTCTCGTTATTATAGAAAAGTCGTTGGGGAAAAATTTTGGGTGTGAAATTTTTTTAGTAGTAACTTGAAATTTCCTAGTCTAGTCCAGATTTGGAAGAAATTTGAGTCATGCGAGGTCTAGAAAAATCTGGTAATGAATGAGAGATTCAATAATGAATTTGGTTACACTAGTAGATAGCTAAGACATTAAGGAACCCGTACGACTTTACTAAAACGAATTCAGGCGAGTAGAACTCGCAAAACTGATCTTAGCGTGAATGGGAGTTTCTGAGTGTCATTGATTGAGGGTGTATTGTGAAATGTGGGTTTGAAACTTTTTGTCTCCATGCAAGCCGCTAGAGCGGGATTTATTCTGCCAGGGCGGGGCCGCTGTGGCGGGTTGAGTCCCACTACGGCGGGCCAATCATGACTTAAGTCGGAATTAAACCCCAGAAATGTTATTATTCTATAATTTTCGTTCTTGGGAACGAAGGGATGAACCAAGGCAAGTTCTTGATAGTTTTCCACCTTTTCTAACACAAAGGTAATGTTTTTACTCCCTTAATTAATTTTTTGATCTGTAGAACTTAGATTCTTGGTTAATTACTATTAGGGGAGGGTTATTGAACTGAATTAGATGGTGGGAAAAAGCCCTAGCTGCACCTTAGGGTCATGGGTTTGGTCTTGGATTATTGGGTTTGTATAATCCGAGTAAATTAGACCTTAATTATTGATTCTTGCGTTGTATTAATTGTTTGTAGACCTAGAACAAGAGGAAAGAATTCGAAAAGGGAAGATTTGAGTTTCCTAGGAGGATTTAAGCTTGGTTTTGAGGTAGGTGATGGTTTGCTTTCTTGTTTGTGTGATGTATGTTAGGTATTGCTTCATTGTAATGCGTGTATGTATGTGAATGTTTCACTATTGATCACACCTAATGGAAATGAGTATGAATGAATGATTGTATGCCATGAATCAACACTTGATTATACGATTTTGAGAATGTACATTGTGATTGTGATTGTGATTGTGGCTTGTTGAATGGATCGGGAGTTACGTCCCAACAGACTAACTAGGATCCGATGTCACGTACCAACATACATATTGGAACGAGTGTTACGTTCCGACACACTAACTTGGATCGGGTGTCACGATCCGGCACACCAACACTTTGGGTATGGGTTCAATGAAAGGACCATTGACTTATCATATATGCGTCTTATAGAAAATGTGAAATGGTACATTGCTCCTTAAATGATAATTGATATTCTATATTTCGGTTTATGCGTGTCTACTATGTTGTGACTGCTTTTATATGTTTCACTTACTGGAATAGCCGCGTGATCCTACCAGTACACTGTGGTTGTGTACTGCTACTGCACTTGGTCTTTCTTTTGTTGAGTACAGGGCATCTTCGGGCAGCAACTGACATACCTCGTTTAGGAGATCAATGATCAAATCGAATTCAAGGGTGATCCAGTTCTTCCAGGCTGCTATGAGTTCTCCTTTTTGCTTAGTCCATTTTATTTGGACTTAGATTAGTACTTTAGATATTCAGTTGTTTTAGCTTTCGGGGTTGTACCCCATTTTCTTTAGACTTATGGTTTTGCTAGAGTTTTGGTACACTGACTTTCAGTTTCTAAGGAATATTTCCGCAATGTTTGATAGTCTCGTTGAATTTTCGGAGTTTATGGGAACTCCTTATTTGTTTCTGCATTTAAACCTGCTTTCGTGTCTTTAAATGCATAGTTGTTGGTGAAGTTGTTTAGTTTGGGTTGTAGTAATGGTTCTCTCATCGGAGGGTTAGTGTGGGTACCAATCACTATGGTCAGGGTCGTGCCATACATGTACTTAGTAACTACCATAGGCTGATTTACATAGAGTTAGTGTCACGACTCGAGCCTACACCCCGAATGTGGCTGGCACTCGAGATCCATGGCTGGTCCCCAAGCAAACCCTCATCCTGGCTGACTATAAGCGGAAGACTAACTCAAGCTTACATAAGCATTAATTGAAAGAAACGTTTAAAATCATTTTACTGACTCTCAAAACTAAACTGAATGTACTGAGTATGAAACATATGTTTTAAATAAAATATCTATAATTGAGAGACTCTACAAAACTGTCTATCTATGAAGCCTCTACTATACAAATATGAGTGTCAAGACAAGACCCACAACTCCTCAAAAGAACTACTACTAACAACTCATAAAACTTGAGTACTCCAAAAGCAATGAGGTCCCACTCATAAGCAGATGAGCAGAAGAAGTGATCTCAACAGACTCCTTTTGAGGATCCTAAGAACATGTATCTACATCATTGAAAGATGCAGGTTGAATGAAATTAGTACATTGAATGTACGAGTAGGTAATATAGTTGAATAACAAATAACTGAAAGAAAGGACTGCAATAGATAACAATATACTCAAGCTGAATGTAAAGAAATAAAGGAGCTAAATCATTTGAATCTTTACAAAATACTTTCTCATGTCTTAATTCAACATAATAAGTGATATATAAAAACACACTATAACTCTATTGGGAAATTCTCTAACTGACAACCATCACTATGAGCTACATGATGTTACAACGTTTCTCCCAGGCTGCCAGAACTATGCTATACCTTGCCAAGATATTCAACACCTAAACTAAGTGGATCCACAATGCTCTGCATGAAGGCACATATGACTCATCTAAAAAGTATGATTTTGTACCCATGTTGGCATACATGGTTTATGAGGATTGTGAGTTGTCTGAACTCATTCCCATATTGGTGCTCAATACTACTCCTAATAATATATACTCATTCTCAATGTTTAAAAACATACTCTTCCTCTGGTTTGAGATAATTGCTCAAACTATCCTCTTAAAACGGGTAATTTCTCTTGAAATATCTTTGAACTCTTAACTCATTTAGAAATCAAAGTTTCTATTTTATCAATGTAAGAACCGATACCTTTGGAAATACTTAGTTCCCTTATACTCTTACTCAGTCCATACTTGAAAACTAGTTCTAAAAAATATATCAAAATCATATTGTGATATCATCATTGATGACTCGGGAAGTCATACTGCATAAACATTGATTGTATATCTAGATACCATACTGCTTAAAGATTGATGACATACTCGACTGTCATACTAATCATGTTTTAAAAACTCTTTCTCAAAACTCATCATTACTTTCTCAAAAACTCAGTTTAAAACTCAAATGCTGACTTTAAAATGCTTCTCAAAATTTAAAACTCAATTCATATGGTTCATGTGGAATTATGGACATGAACGACTCAACTCAGGGGTCTTAATAGTAATATGAAAAATCAGTACTCAGAACTGAAGAACTCAAGGACACTACACATCTCAAGAATACTCAGCTCATAGGGTTCATGTCGAAATATAGACATGAATGAATCAACTCAAGAATCTTAATGCATAACATATAGAAATTCAATAATTAGGAATAGAATTTCAAAAAGAAACATGAACTCGAGCATTCAAAATCAACAAATCTTAAGAATACTCAATCTAGGGGTGGAATCCTAGATTTCTCTTTTACTGATTTGAAAGTAGATGTAGGGCATGAGGAAGAACTAGTCCAACACTATGGTAGCCTTACATACCTGAAAGAACAAGGTTCTTGAAAAATCTTGAAGAAGAACTTGATTAGAAGCCTTGAAACCCTAGCTTGACGGAGAAAAATAAAGAAAATCTTTCTTGAGATTCTTAAATTAGTTTCTTGAAATATCTTTGGCCAAGAATTATGTTTTTTATTAGTAATTCATAATTGTATGGAGGAATTTGAGTTGGAAAGAATGGAATTCTTGGAATAAGACTTACCTTGAAGAAGAATCTTTAAAAATATTGAAAGAATCTTGAATGGAGTCTTCTACTTTGATTTTTCCTTAGCGTTTGAGAGAGAAGAGAATGATAGATTAAGAGATTAAAATCTGATTTTTTTGGGTCTTTAGTTAGTCAAGAAATTCGTTTAGGGTTTTCTTAGAGGTAACAAGACAAAAATGACCCTTTTTAATGTTTTTCCATCAGCTAATTAGTCACATCACTGTATTAGGTTACTAAAATGGTCATAACTTTTTACTCAAACATCGAATTATTGCGAAATTGGTGGCGATGGAAAGAAGATTCAAATACCTTTAATTTGATAGGTTATGACCATGTAACTCTTTATAGTCGAAGAGATATGGTCGTTTGACGTTGACACAAAGAAAATCTTACATTAAAACTTAACTGGTAAGGAAACTTTCAACTCAACTTTGTGCTAGGAGTTTCTAGTGACCTTAACTGATATCCAAAATCATGTCCACACTAAATAATTTACCTTTACACATATGGACAATTTAAGAATCACCTGGTACGATCGTACATGTAAATGAAGAATAGTTTGGGTATTAACTTATAAATTTTTGGGGTGTTACAGTTAGTTAACTATATCATAAGAAGTATGAAATATACCAAGATTAGTTCATAAGTTTAATTCATTAAATGGCATGATCTGAAATTGAACTATGATGGTACTTACCATAAACCTCATGTAGGCAAAGCAAAACCCAACTTTGAGAGATGAATATACCAAAAGATACAACTACGCGGAAGCAAGAAGAAGAAAAAGAAGAAGAGAGGTCTGTAGCATAAATATGTATATAATAATACAAAATATACAAATAAAATAGGCATATCTTTTTTTAAGATAAGTGGTATCAAAAGGATGAAATAACAAGTTATATTAAGATATTTTTAACAAATATGCATATCTTTTATTGTTGAGTAAAAAAAAATCCTTGAATTTTAGAGAGAAATTTTCAATTAAAAAAATATGAAGGAAAATTTTCTTTAATGAAAATCGTGTCGACCGACTTTTTTGTCTACATCCAATAAAAAGTTATGTCAAGTTAAATGTAACACCCAAGAAATTTTTTGAGCTATGACTTGAACCATCCTTCGTAGTGAGTAAGTTTTTACCAAGGAATTTAAAAAATTTCTAAGTGTTAAGGCCACTAGATGTAGTACCTTGAGTTCCAAGAAGAACTAAAGAGAGTTCATTAAAGTCATTCCTAAGTTCCTTTAAGTTTTGGGTCAACTTCAAACGACCATAACCTTCAGTACAAGAAGAGTTTGGTGGGCCATGAGATATAAAATGAAAGGTCTTTGAATTATATTTCTAACACCACCAAGTTTGCTAAGTTTTGAGTTCGAATGAGTGAGATATGCCCTTTTGAAGTCAGGTTATCCAATTAAGGAAAGTTACCCAAAAATAGTGAGGGGTATTTTGGTCTTTTCCTTCCCCAATCAGATTTAATAAGTTTTTAGTAAGGTTTTAGGGGTCTAATCCGATTAGGTTCAGTTTGATAATCCTAATATACGCCTAGGATTAGGAAAGGATCAAGGCGTTCGTCGAGGTTGAGTTTTGTTGCGGATTTTTTCCATGGGTTTAATCCCTAAGAGGTATGTAAGCTTCCATAGTGTTGGGTTTGTTCACCCACACGCCAATTATGTTAATTTCAGTAAAAATCGTTCTAGAAAGTTGAAAGTTTGGTGTTCTTGAATTGTGTTCTTGAAATTGGCTTCCGTTCTTGAGTTTAGATGAAATTGATTAGTTCTTGAGGAAAGTGTGTCGATTTTAGAGTTGTGTTCGATTAGATTCTTGTGTACATGTATTGGGTATCTGATTCTAAAGAGAAATGGAGAAAAAGGATCGAATTTAGGCGAATTGGGGTCAGAAAACAAGGAAGAAAAAGTCGGGCAAAAAACCAGTACCAAGTCCACGTCGTGGACCTGTTCCTCAGAAATGAATTTTTTTTTCTCCGCGTCGCAGAGAGGTCTCGGACTCCACTGTTTCAAAAATTATTTTGACCAAACATTATAATTCATCTCCGCATCGCAGACTTGCTCCCTAGACAATTTTTTTCTACCCTTACTCATGATTAACTATCTAAAACAGTTTTAATCATCACGATATCTTTCCTATCACAAATCATAACCTTGAATTCATAATTCAAATTAATGGTAAAGCTAAGAGTTAAGTTTTTGTGAGTTCTTTTGAACATTTTAAGAAAGTCCCTTTGAGTCTTTTTGAGGAGTCTTCTACAACTTCAAATAACTGGTGTCAAGACTCGAGGAAGTGAGTATAAGGATAAAGAGAATATATTCATGAGTGTCCATTATCATCACGAGATCCTTCATATCATGAACCAAAACTCTTGAATTCATAATTCACATTCAAGAGAGAGTTAAGAGTAGAGTTCAGAGAGCTTTTGAGTTCAATTGTGAATCATTTGATATCAATTATCGATTTGAACTAAGTTTTGAAGAAGTAAGTATGAGAATGAGAAGATTCGTACACATGAGTTCCATAATTTTCTTTAGACCCTTGAGTCGAGTCTTTCATGCTCATAAATTCCGCATGAACTACATACATTGAGTATCTTCGTGAGGAGTACTATCTTCAAGTTCTAAGTTTTGACTATCGAGTTCCTAACCCCTTGAGATTATATTCCTAATTAGGGAGCTATTGCATGTTACCCATGAATTCCTTGAGTTCAGTAGTTCGTGCCCATAATTATGCATGAACCCTTTGAGTCGAGCAGTCTTGATATGCAAAGTATCGTTGAGTCCCTTAGTTGAGTAGTTCATGCCCATAATTCCGCATGAACACTCTGAGTCGAGCATTCTTAAGATGAGTAGTATTATTGACTCCTTGAGTTGAAGAGTTCCATGTATTGAGTTCTATGCATGGTTATTGAAAACCTTGAATTGAGTCGTTTACGTCCATAATTCGGCATGAACCCTATCTTAAGAAGTCTTTTTTTACAAATTGTTTAAAACTTGTTTTAATGACTTTAGCACTTGAGTTTGAAAAAAAGTAGAGTTGAGTTCAGTTTCTTTAAAATGATATATGGGACTAATTAGTACCAAGGGTAAATGTTTTTTCACATTTAAGAGAGGAGGAATTTCCAAAAGAGTTTTGAGCAGTTTGAGTAACATCTCTTTTTAGAGAAAGATTTTGAGTAATAACGTCAAACCATAGAAAGAGTTATGTTTTAAAACATATGAGCTGAGTATATTTTTTGGAATAGTATTGAGCACCGATATGGGGATGAGTTCAGATAACTGAAGACTCTATAAACCATGTAGCCAACGTGGGTAAAAAAGGTCATACTTTTTAGATGATTCATTAATGCTTTTAAGCATAGCTTAGTGGATCCACTTACTTGAGAGGTCTTATACCTGGCAAAGTATAGGCAGTTCTAGCAGCGTGGGCGAGATACTGTATCATCTCATATCTAGATTTGAGTACCCAGAGTCGAGTATCTGATAATTGAGTTGATCCTTATTTCACTGAGTGGAATACCTTATTGTATAGTTGAGCCTTATTTCACTTAGTTGAATATCTTATCTTTTAGTTGAGTATCCTATTCTTGAGTCGAGTTTAGTTTATTGAGTTTAGAAAGTATGTTCCTTTTCATCAAGTTCAAGCTTATGTTATGCTTTAGAATTCCACGTACATGCTAGTACATTCAAAGTACTAAGCCATTTGGCCTGCATCTTTTCATGATGCAAATACAAGTATTCAAGATCATCAACAGGCACTTCGTTGATACCACATGCAGTTCGAGTTAGCTATGGTGAGCCTCCTTGCTTCCGGAGGGTTCCACTTGTACTTTTAGATGTATCAGTTGTTAAGATGTTGTGGGTCTTGTCCCGACTTCCATCTGTGTCAATTAGAGGCTTCATAGATACACAATTGAGAGAACTTAATTGGTTCCGAGTAGTAATGTGGGAAATTCTAGTTGGTATGGAAGAGATGATGAGACAATGAGAACTTCTTAAGGAGTTGGTTAGTATGAGTCCATGGAGTTGTTAGAGTACTAAGCTTGAATATAGTAAGGGTAACCCATTCCATACCCAGTCCAGCCGTCATTCGAGGACGAATGATCCCAAGGGGGAGATATTGTAACACCCCAAAAAAAATTTGAGCTATGACTTGAACCATCCTTCGTAGTGAGTAAGCTTTTACCAAGGAATTTAAAATTTTCCTAAGTGTTAAGGTCACTAGATGTAGCACCTTGAATTCCAAGAAGAACTACAGGGAGTTCATTCAAGCCATTCCTAACTTCCTTTAAGTTTTGGATCAACTTCAAATGACCATACCCTTCAGTACATGAAGAGTTAGGTGGGTGATTAATAACGTTTCAAAGACACTTCATCCAATTCTAAGCGTCAACGGTCGTTTATCAGTATAAAACCCAACTAAATGAGTTGGGGTCGAATCCCATAGGAATTATGAACATCATCAAATCAATCATAGGAATAAAAATTACCGAATAAAAACATCATTCAAATTAGGGGGGTGACACGACTGTCAAATAGGGAGTTATGGTTTTGATTATCAATTACAAACAGTCACAAATAATATGAATTAACAATAATGAGACGGGTTCTTTGATCGATTATAGGCTAATATAGACAAATGGGTAATTGCAACTATTAGTAAATAGCTACATATTAGTGAGTAGGCTAGGCTATAATGGAGGTAAATTTCTCTCGAACATTAACAAGCATGCAAAATAAGACCAGTCCACACCTTAATCCATTCACTCTCTCGAGCTGAATGTGTGGGATTGGGTTTAAGATTCACTCTCTCAGGTTGAACCCAGGTCAACCCAATACCTACAAATCATAAATCAATAATTTTAGTTTAAAAATCTCTCACTCGAGCAAGCCAAGAACACAAACATAGAATTGCATTTGCAACTACAATTCTTAAATTAAACCACAATTAATGATTGAACTCACTTTTAAATAGCATTTAAACTAACAATTAGCAACACCCATAAGCTAAATTAGCCCATAATCACATAATCACATCCCAAGAATTGGGGTTTAGCTAGACATCATAAAAAGGTAAAAACCGTTACCAAATTGATTATCGATCAACTGGGTAAGAGTGATTTTGTCCTTACAATGCTCGAATTTGAAGATTCTCAATTACCCACTTCCAATTTCTCAAAAGTGAATTTCTTTAATCCTTCAAAGCTTAGGAAAAACTAGAGAAAACTGCTAAAAACTTCACAAAAAATAGTTCTAAAGAGTAATTGATACTAAACTAAATGTTCAAAAATGTATTTATAGTCACCAAAAATGTGCTGCGAAGAGTCATTTGGCGAAGTAAGTCGGGAACGCCGAACCACTAGGCGAGCCGCCCTGTGGTCACTTCCATCGCCCTTCTGCCTTGGCATTCAGCATCCTCAAGGTGTGTAACTTTGGGAGATTTAGCTCTGCATCACGGAACTACTTGGCGATCCACCGAATTCTCTTTTCTCTCACCGACTTGGTTTCTTCCCTCAAGGCTTGGCGCACTGGAACTTTAGGTGGTCAGATAATTATTCGGCGATTCGCCAAGTGAACTTGGCGATCACCAGGCTTGCCTTTCTTCATTCTTTCAACTCGTTTTGTTCCTTTTTTGCAAGTTAGTGTCCTTACTTTGTTGCTCAATCCATATACCTAAAAATCAAGGGTTTTATATAAGTTATTGGCACAAATTAAGCATTTGAGGACACTAAATCTATATAAACAAAGCCCTAAATTTGGACTCATCAACACCCCCAACTTAAACTTTTGCTTGTCCTCAAGTAAAACTCAAGTTCAGCAGTTCAAAAAGGATGTCTTAAACGCTGCTATAAAAGACTCAATCATGAATGCACACAACAAGAATCAACTTACTCATGCAAGTATCAATTGTGCAGTCAAAGATTCAAGTTGTAACTCACCATTATCAAAGGTACTCAAGTTCAAAATACTTGCTTCAAATGCAAGTTCAAGCTCAACAAAGGTACTCAAATGCCCTCACCACAAAGATGATTCCATATTCACACATAATTCTTCAACAATTTATAGTTCTGGAATCATATCAACTGTCACACTCACAAAGATGAACACTGCATGAATTTACCCATAGGTTTGCCCTTATTTTCCAATCAACATTCGTTTAAGCTCACTCAAGATCAAAAAGGTATTTTCAAGGCTTATAACGGGGCTGAGTGTAAATGTATGGTCATTTAGGCTCAGTGGATGCTATCCTCATGAAATGTGATATGAACCTCACTTTCCTTCCTTTTCTTCAGCATTTTCACTCATGCTCAAAATTCACCCCATTATTCAGTTCCAATGGAATACTAGACACCCCATTTCTTTTGCAACTTTCACAACTTTATTTCACAACTTTTCATTTTTTTTCTTTTTCTTTCTTCTTTTCTTTCTCTTTTTTATATGGAGGGGTTCCATCTTCTTCAAGTCCACGGATCAAGGGGGACTTCTTCACACTTCTTGATTTACCTCCTTTTTTCACCACACCCCAACTTAGGATTTTGGCCTAAGTTGGCTATTCAAACAAACCACACTTCATGAGGATTATGGGTGAATTGATAAAGAGAGGTTCGATTGCTCAAGTTCCTTCAAAGAAAAGGATAAGGCTCAAAGGGGTCCAAGCAAAGTTCACACATCTCACAAGGTTGGCCACAAAAGAGGTATATTGTCAAATTGTTTCACTCTTCAAAATTATTGCCTAAGATCATTTCAAGAGCTTGCATCACTTAGTCAACCCGACCAACGGGGCAAATTCTAGGTGTCATCACACAAGGTTCACGATAAGCTCATGACACAAGGCATTGACACCAATATCAAATGAGACTCCACACTTTCTCTAGTGTGCAATGTTCATCACAAGAGACTCCATTCGATAACCGGCTAGTCACAATGAGATGCAAAAAGTCAACATATTGTCTATGCAACTTCATTTGGCCTCATTGTAGCCGCACATTCATTTTTGTTCGATTAAGAGCACTATTCAAGTCATCGGTATTGATTATAAACGATACTCAAATTTGCACAAGAACATCCACATTCAAACACAATAAGAGGTGGCAAAATTTGTAGATGGGTCAAAACCATTTCTATTCAAAACAAGGAGCCATAAGCTCAAACATCCACAAAACATTATCAACACACAATTCAAAACAAAAAAACCCAATATATACAAAATATAGTCATAAAAGGTAGGTATGGAAATACCTCACCACAAACAAAAAATACAGTTTTCCTCAAATGCAACAAAATAATTAAAAAGACAGAGATGGAGGTAAAGAAAGGTCCTGTCTACACAGTCGCTCCATCTGTCCGGGCATCAATGCCTGGTGTAGCACTCTGATCCTGGGAATCAGTGCCTGGTGTAATAGCAACACTCGCTCCACTAGAGCCTGCCATGGACATCTCTGTCAGTGATGTCTGGATGACCAACTGTACAATCGTCTCCTCTAAATCCGGCAGGTCTCCATAAATGGTCGCCTCCTGAGCATCCAGTTGCTCCTCATCCGTCTCCGCTTCTGAATTATCAGCTGCCACATCATCCATAGGTACATCTCCGGTAGTGGATGGAAGCATCTTAGAACTAGCCAGAGCATCTCGATCCTTAGCTAACTAATAAAGGGAGGTGAAGTCTGTGGACTTCAAATAGTTCACATCCTTTCTCAAACTTGCAACCTCGGCTTTCAAAGTCGTCACCTCTGAACTAACCCCTTGTCCTCTCTCACAGATCTCAACTCTCGCTGTGACATTATCAATCGACGTCTGAATGGGTGTTAATGTAGCTAGGAGGACTCGCTCAATCATCTGAGGCACCTCGGCCTCTAGCCGGGTAGTCCGCATATCGGCCAAATGGGATAAGCGCCCCATTTTCAGGATCATGGCCTAAGTAATCCTGGTGGGCTGGGAGGCAATAGAAGAACCAGGAACCTGAGAAAAGGAAGTGGAAGTGGGTGTACCTGAAGGCCCGGAGGTCGGAGTAGGAAAAGATGCCTCTGCAGGTAAAGAATCAACATCAACCTCCGAGGATGCATTCACAGGAGTTGCTCTCCTCCTATCAGCCTCATCTCGAGTGTACTCTGCCTCTATGCACCAGATATCTGTGGAAGATATGGGTGTGACATCTATGTCCCTCTTCTCGTCACGAGGAACTCCAGCATGCCTGTACAACTCTGTATTCAGGACCGGGAAGGGAATGGACTTCTGGCGCTGCTTGGCTCTCATGGCCATCTCCTGCTCAATGATGAGTCCCAAGTCAAATGCTCTTCCAGGCTATGATTGACCCAAGACAGGTCACCAGGTGTAGGATGGACTCATTATATGAAGGCATAATGGAATTACCAATGAATCCAAACTAGTACCGCGCAGCTACATTCAAATCCTTCTTCTCAATCAGAGCTCATACCTCAATCCATCTCGGGGTGGTGTCAGAAATGAGGGGAGCAAGCTAGCCCTTTAGATCATCCAAAGTTGTTGTAGTGGTAGCCAAATTCGGGTAGTCAAAAACTGACCCTCTATCAAATACAACATTGACATAATCGTGGCTTCCTCTCACTATGTCCCTCGGACCATAATGGACTCTACTGATCTGAAGGCACTGGCCTTTTTCTTTCCCTTAGG
This sequence comes from Solanum okadae, assembly GCA_036553675.1. Classification (NCBI taxonomy): domain Eukaryota; kingdom Viridiplantae; phylum Streptophyta; class Magnoliopsida; order Solanales; family Solanaceae; genus Solanum; species Solanum okadae. Next base: position 21,848,162 of record CM071688.1, on the reverse strand, counting down.
TACCAGGTCATTGTATACTGTGTAAAATTACTGGACCCATGTAGGAATATATGTGCCTCGGGACCTGGTGAACTTCTCAAACCTGTGGAACCGAAGAGTGTCCCACACATTAGGATGCCTGTCCACTAATCCATCTATAGCCAAACTCTTCTCCTCGAGAATTGTCCTCATTCCCTCGGCCTTTAATCTGTTTAGTAGTCGGGGAGGAGAACCCTGAACTGGTGGCGCTGGAACAACCGTCTGTGCCGGAGCTGGTACTATATCAGCAGCAGGAGGGGTGGCCTCTGGGATCCTAGACAGATCTTGGCGAACTCTGGAATGAATCTCATCTCTCCAGGATTGCAGAGGTTGGTCATCCTCAGGCTCAGATAATGCAGCCTAATAATCAAGTTGTTCCTTTGTCAATTTAAAAGTGAGAGGGGAGACCTGATCTTCACGGGTGTACCATGCCCGATTAATCGTGGTCATGCCATCAAGTAGCTGGGTTGCTATCACATACAGTTGTTGCATTAAACCTCGTTGATAAAGTTGATCAGCCACTCCCTTGTTCACCGAATCAAAGCTTCTATAAAAGTACTACAGCAAAACATTGTCGGGCAATCCATGAGTTGGGCATTGCAGCACCGACTTCTTAAAGCATAGCCAAGTCTCATGGATTGGCTCATCCTCCAAACGCTTGAAGCTTTGGATGTTTTCCCGAAGAGTCATCATCTTCGAAGGAGGGAAAAATCACAGTTGGAATGCGATGACAAGCTCTTTCCATGAAGTGATAGAATCTCTTAGCAACTCAGCCAACCACTTACACGCTTCTCCCATTAGAGAAAATAGGAACAACCTCAACCGGACTAACTCTTGGGATATGTTCTTAAAGGAGAACGACCTGCAAACATCAACAAAGTTTCTTATATGCTTATGGGGATCCTTATGAGCCAACCCACTAAAGAACCCTTTCAATTGCAAGAGCTGCAACATGGTGCTTGTAATGCGGAAGACAACATTCCCTTCACTTGGAGGCAAGCGAATGGCACCAACTCCACCCACTAGATTTGGGTCATTGACATTCAGTTCATTGACATCGTTGAGATTTCCTATGTCATCTTGGTGGCCCCACTTGGCTACCATTGCTTCCGTTGACACTCACTTACTATGTTTTAAACAACACCACAAAAACCAAAACTAAAAGTGAGTAGATTCAACTATTACAAAAAAGAACAAAATTCAACTTCACCAAAAGAATTTCAAACAACACAACTCCCTGGCAGTGGTGCCATTTTGATTAATAATGTTTCAAAGACACTTCATCCAATTCTAAGCGTCAATGGTAGTTAATCAATATAAAACCTAACTAAATGAGTTGGGGTCAAATCCCATAGGGAGCAGTACGTGTTTCAGATTCAATTGGGAAGTATGAACACGATCAAATTAGTCATAGGAATAAAAATTATCGAATAAAGACATCATTCAAATCAGGGGGTAACACGAATGTCAAATAGGGGGTTTTGGTTTTGATTATCAACTACAAATAGTCGCAAACAATACGAATTAACAATAATGAGACGGGTTTTTGGGATATGATCGATTATAAGCTAATATAGACAAATGGGTAATTGCAACCATTAGTAAATAACTAGATATTAGTGAGTAGGCTAGGCTATAGTGGAGGTAAATTTTCTCTCGAATAATTCACCCCGAATCAAGTGATTTTTCTCGAACATCAACAAGCATGCAAAATAAGACCATCCCACACCTTAATCCATTCACTATCTCAAGCTGAATGTATGGGATTGTGTTTAAAATTCACTCTCTCGAGTTGAACCCAGGTCAACCCAATACCCACAAACCATCAATCAATAATTTAGGTTCTAAAACCTCTCTCTGGAGCAGGCTAAGAACACAAACATAGAACTGCATTTGTAACTATAATTCTTAAATTAAACCACAATTAATGATTCAACTCACTTTTAAATAGCATTTAAACTAACAATTAGCAACACCCATAAGCTAAATCAGCCCATAATCACATAATCATACCCCAAGAATTGGTGTTTTAGCTAGACATCATAAAAAGACAAAAACTGTTACCAAATTGATTATCCATTAACTGGGTAAGAGTGATTTTGTCCTTACAATGATCCAATTTGAAGATACTCAAAGACCCACTTCCAATTTCTCAAAAGTGAATTTCTTCAATCCTTCAAAGCCTAGGAAAACTAGCGAAAACTGCTAAAAACTTCACAAAAAATAGTTCTAAAGAGTAATTGATACTAAACTAAATGTTTAAAAATGTATTTATAGTCACCAAAAATGTTCTGCGAAGAGTCATTTGGCAAAGTAAGTTGGGCTCGCCTACCCACTCGGCGAGCCGCCCTTCGATCACTTTCATCACCCTTCTACTTTGGCATTCAGCATCCTCAAGGTCTGTAACTTTGGGTGATTTAGCACTACATCACGAAACTACTCGGTGATCGGCCGACTGCTTATTTCTGTCACCAACTTAGTTTCTTCCCTCAAGGCTTGGCACACTGGAACTTTAGGCGATCAGATAACCATTCGGCGATTCGCCAAGTGAACTTGGTGATCACCATGCTTGCCTTTCTTTATTCTTTCAGCTCGTTTTCTTCCTTTTCTGCAAGTTAGTGTCCTTGATTTGTTCCTTAATCCATATACATGAAAATCAAGGGTTTTATATCAGTTATAGGCACAAATTAAGCATTTGAGGATACTAAATCTATATAAACAAATCCCTAAATGTGTCCAAACTTCTGACTCATCAGCAGGCCATAAGATATCAAAATAAAGGTTTTTGAATTATCTTTCCAACACCAATGGGTTTGTGAAGTTTTGAGTTCGGATGAGTGAGATATACCCTTTTGAAGTCAGGTTGTCTAGTTAAGGAAAGTTACTCCAAAATAATGAGGGTCATTTTGGTCTTTTCCTTCCCCAATCAAATTTAGTTCAATTTTAGTAAGGTTTTAGGGGTCTAATCCGATTAGGTTCAATTTTATAATCCTAATATACGCCTAGGGTTTTAGTTGAGAGTTTAAGAAGATAAAAGAGGAAAGGATCAAGGCGTTCGTCGAGGTTCTTGAATTTTATTGCAGATTTTCGCAATGGGTTTGATCCCTAAGAGGTATGTAAGCTTCCTTAGTGTTGGGTTTTTTCACCCACATGCCAATCATGATAATTTTAGCGAAATTCATTCTAGAAAGTTGAAAGTTTGGTGTTCTTGAATTGTGTTCTTGAAATTGGTTTTCGTTCTTGAGTTTAGATGAGATTGATGAATTATTGAGGAAATCATGTCGCTTTTAGAGTTGTGTTTAATTGGATTCTTGTGTACATGTATTGGGTATCTAAATCTAAAGATAAATTCATAAAAAGAATCAAATTTTGGCAAATTGGGGTTAGAAAACGAGGAAGAAAAAGTGGGGTAGAAAACCAACACCACGCGGACCTGTTCCTCAGAAATGAAATTTTTTCTCTTTGCGTCGCGGAGAGATCGTGGACTCCACTGTTTCAAAAATTATTTCAACCAAACATTATAATTCATCTCTGCGTCGCGCACTTGCTCCCCTGACAGTGTTTTTCAACCCTTTCTCATGATTAACTATCTAAAACACTTTTAATCATGACATATCTTTCCTATCACAAATCATAATCTTGAATTCATAATTCAAATTCAAGGTAAAGCTAAGAGTTAAGTTTTTGCGAGTTCTTTCAAATATTTTAAGCGAGTCCCTTTGAGTCTTTTTGAGGAGTCTTCTACAACTCAAATAACTTGTTTCAAGACTCGAGCAAGTAAGTATAAGGATGAAGAGAATATATTCATGAGTCTACATTATCATCACGACATCCTTCATATCATCAACCACAACTCTTGAATTCATATTGCACATTCAGTAGAGAGTTAAGGGTAGATTTCAAGAATGCTTTTGAGTTCAATAGTGAATCATTTGAGACAAACTATCGATTTCAACTAAGTTTTGAGGAAGTAACTATGATAATGGGAAGAATCATATACATGAGTTCTAAATTTTCTTTAGACCCTTGAGTCGAGTCTTTCATGCTCATAAATTTTGCATGAACTTCATATATTGAGTATCTTTGAGAGGAGTAGTATCTTCAAGTTCTAAGTCTTGAGTATCGAGTTCCTAACCCCTTGGGAATATATTCCTAATCGGTGGTCTATTGCATGTTACCCATAAAGTCCTTGAGTTGATTAGTTCATTCCCATAATTCCGCATGAACCCTATGAGTCGAGCAGTCTTGAGATGAGAAGTATCATTGAGTCCTTGAGTTAAGTAGTTCATGCCCATAATTCTGCATGAACCCTCCAAGTTGAGCATTCTTGAGATGAGTAGTATCATTGACTCCTTGGGTTCAGGAGTCGTTGAGTTCCAAGTATTGAGTTGTATGCATGGTTATTGAAAATCTTGAATTGCGTCGTTCACATCCATAATTTGGCATGAATCATATCTTAAGAAGTCTTTTTTTACAAATTGTTTTTAAAACTTGTTTTAAATACTTGAGCACTTGAGTTTGAGAAAGAGTAGAGTTGAGTTCATTTTCTTTAAAATGATATATGGGAACTAAGTAGTCCCAAAAGTAAATGTTTTCACATTTAAAAGAGGAGGAAACTGATATTTCCAAAAGGGTTTTGAGCAGTTTGAGTAACATCTCTTTTTAGAGAAAGATTTTGAGTAATAACCTCAAAACACCGAAAGAGTTATGTTTTTAAACATATGAACTGAGTATATATTTAGGAGTAGTATTGAGTACCGATATAGGGATGAGTTGAGATTACTCAAGTCTCCATATACCATGTAACCAACGTGGGTAGAAAGGGTCATACTTTTTAGATAATTCATTAATGATTTTAAGAATAACTTAGTGAATCCACTTAGTTGAAAGATCTTATACCCTGGCAAAGTATAGGACTGTTCTGGCAGCATGGGAGAGATATTGTATCATCACATAGCTCATAGTGATGGTTGTCGGTTAGAGAAACTCCCAAAGAGATATTTTTTATTCTTATATACACAGAGTTGTATTACATTTTATTATATACAAATTGAGTTGTTAATGTATTCTTCAATACGTTGAGTTGTTTTCTATTGTTTTAAAAGTTTTCCATATATTGCATCTGTGTTGTTGTTTTATATTGAGTTGAGTATACAGAGTTGAATATCCAAAGTTGAGTATCAAGAGTTGAGTACCCAGAGTCGAGTATCTGATAATTGAGTTGAGCCTTATTTCACTGAGTTGAATACCTTATTGTTGAGTTAAGCATTATTTCATTGAGTTAAATATATTATCTTTGAGTTGAGTATCCTATTCTTGAGTCGAGTTTAATTGAGTGAGTTGAGAAGAGGTAAGTATGTTCCTTTTTATCAAGTTCAAGCTTATGTTATGCTTTAGAATTCCCCTTACATGCTCGTACATTCAATGTACTGAGCCATTTGTCCTGTATCGTTTCATGATGTAGCTACAGGTATTCAGGAACATCAACAGCCGTTGTATTGATACCACATACAGTTCGAGTTAGCTATGGTGAGCCTCCTTGCTTCCGGAGGGTTCCACTTGTACTTTCAGTTATATCAGTCGTTAGGATGTCGTGGGTCGTGTCCCGACTTCCATCTTTGTAGTTAGAGTCTTTATAGATAGACAATAGAGTTTGAGAAGTATGTTTCATTTATCTTATTAAATGTTTTAAAGACTTGAGTTGACTATTGTTGGCTAGTTGACTATTCTATTTATATTCAGAGTAAATCATTTGAGTTAAAGCTTTGTATTTGAGTTTCATGAATTATATTCAGTTTTTAAGCTTATGTATGTTTGAGTTAGTCTTCCACTTGTAGCCAGCCAGGGTGAGGGTTCGCTTGTGGACCAACAATGGTTCTGAGTATTAGCCACGTTAGGGTGTAGTCTCGGGTTGTGACAGTAAATAATAATGATAGTTAGATTTTTTTTATTATTTCTCTCTTTGTCTTCCCTTTCTGTTACCCTATTTTGTACTACCTTCACCGTCCAAATAATTTTTTCTTAAAATGATAGAAATATTATTGAAATTCAATAATCTACATCTTCAAATATCATTTTTGATTGATTCAATTAATTTTCTCTTTTGCCTTTATGTCACTCAGCCAATTGAAAAAGATTAATATTTCCCTTATCTATTTCTATATCTATATTACGTTAAAAGCATGAACTTCTAACTTGAATGTTAAATTACTATAATATCTCTAACTTAGGTTGTGACTTTTTCGATGAGTTGTGACTTTTCCGATAAGTTGTGACTTTTTTCAAAGGGTTGTGATTTTTCGACGAGTTCTAAATTTTCCAAAGAGTTGTGGATTTGTCAATAAGTTGTGACTTTTGCAAAGGGTTGTGACTTCTTGGAAAGGTCGTGACTTTTCTAGTTAAGACAGAAAAAGCACTTGTTCATACTACCCTTTGTTGAGTATATGTCACTCCCCGAGCCTATACCTTGGGCGGGACAGGCACTAAAGAACCATTGTTGGCCCCAAGAGAACCCTTGGTCTGGCCTACTTACTCAGCAGAAGACTTAAACATAAGAAATATAACTCATGCAATAACTTAAAAGATAATAATTAGCCAACAATGGCAACTCAAGTGTTAAACGTATACAACTAAAATGAATAAGACTAAAGAGATATAACTATGTCTATGAACCCTCTAAAACAAAGAGGGATGTCGGGACAAGACCCCCGATCATCCTAACAACTGAAAACTAGAAAGGAATGTAAAAATGAGCCCTCCAGAAAGCAAGGAGGCTCACCAACTGACTCTGAGTACTCAATTGGATCAATGAGGCACTGGATGCTCATCTTGATTACATGTGTCTTCATCATGAAACGATGCAGGCCAACTAGCATCAGTACATTGAATGTACGAGTATGCGAGTGGAATGCTAAACATAAAATAAGCTTGAAAAGAGTCTGAAAGAAACACTTACTAACTCAACTCAATATAAAGCAATAAAACACATGCAATATACAGAAAAATTTTAAAACAGTAGAAAACAACTTAGTTCGTTAAAGAAATGCAATAACAAACTCAATTGTACTTGTATAATAAAGTAATATAGTTTCTGTGGGAGTTTCTCTAAGCGGTAATACAGTGTCTTGCCCACGCTGCCAGAACTGCCCTATACTTTATCGTCATATAGAATCCCTTAACTAAGTGGATCCACTAGTCTATGCGAAAAAGCACTTAAGAAGTCATCTAAAAAGTATGATCCTTTACTACCCATGATAGTTACATGGTTTATGGAGACTTAAGTTAATATGAATAATGAGATGTTACAGTATATCCCCCTTGGGAACATTCGTCCTCGAATGAGATTACGCTTACTAGGCTAAGGGTGTAACATCAATCATTCAGTTCAAACACCCAACAAGCAAATGCAAAAACAACATGCCAACTTATAAATAAATACCAAGAAAAGGATTAGTACCTAACTTTGGAACTTCTCTGGATTCGAAGAGATGTGGATATATCTTCTTCATGTCCTCCTCAACTTCCCAAGCAGCTTTCTCAACAAACTGATTCCTCCAAAGAACTTTGATTGATGCTACCACCTTAGTTCTCAACTTGCGAACTTGGCGATCTAGAATCTGAACAGGAATCTCCTCACAAGACAAGCTATCCTTGATCCCAATATCTTCAGTTGGTATGATCAATGCAGGATCGCCTATGCACTTCTTCAACATGGAGATGTGAAATACCGGATGAACCACAGCTAACTCTTGTGGTAGCTCTAACTCATAAGCTACATTACATACCCTTTTCGATATTCTGTAAGGGCCAATATACCGAGGACAAATCTTCCCCTTCTTACCAAATCTCATAACACCCTTCATGGGTGAAACTTTCAAGTATACCCAACCATCTACTTCAAACTCTAACTCCCTTCTCCTAACATCAGTGTAGGACTTCTGGCGACTCTGCGCTGTTTTCAACCTCTTTTGAATAACCTTCACCTTCTCCATAGTTTGATGAACTAAGTCCGATCCTATCAATCCTGCATCACCAACTTCAAATCATCCAGTAGGATATCTGCATCTTCTCCCATAAAGAGATTCATAAGGAGCCATCTAGATGCTAGAGTGGTAACTATTGTTGTAAGCAAATTCAATAAGGGGTAGGTGATCATCCCAATTACCTTTGAAATCAATCACACAGGCCCTAAACATGTATTCTAAGGTCTGAATAGTGCACTTTGCTTGCCCATCTGTCTGAGGATGAAAGGCAGTACTTAAGTTCACCTTTGAACCCAAGCCTTTTTTGAATGACTTCCAAAACTGTGCAGTAAATTGCGCACCTCTGTCCGAAATAATGGAGATCGAAAATCCATGAAGTCTAACCAATTCTTGAAGATACAACTTGGCATAGTCCTCTACAGAATGGGTAGTCTTTACCGACAAAGAGTGGGCTGATTTTGTCATTCTATCAACAATCGTCTAAATAGAATCATGTTGCCTGTGAGACCTTGGTAAACCTGTGATGAAGTCCATATTAATCATCTCCCAATTCCACTCTAGAAGTTCTATATTTTGAGCTAACCCATCAGACCTTTGATGCTTTACTTTAACTTGCTGGCAATTCAGACACTTAGCAACAAATTTTGCAATGCCCTTCTTCATACTACTCCACCAATAAACTTCTCTCAAATCACAATACATCTTTGTGGAAACCGGATGGATAGAATATTTGGAGCTATAAGCTTCCTCCATAATCCTTTCTTGAAGTTCATCCACCCTTGGTACACACAACCTACCTTGATACCTCAATAAGCCATTTCCCCTTTGTTCAAAAGCCAATACTTTTTGTTTATGAGCATTTGCCTTTAATTCAAGTAAAACAAGATCTTGGTCTTGCTTCTCTTTTACTTCTGACACTAATGATGATTCAACCCCATTCATCACCACTCCTCCTCCTTCTGTGGAGTCCATTAGTCGAACTCATAATCGTGCAAGTCTATGAACATCTTTTGCTAAGTCTCTCTTTTCTTCCTCAACATGGGCGGTACTACCCATAGACAACCTACTTAAAGCATCAGCAACAACATTAGCCTTACCTGGGTGATAAAAAATACTCATGTCATAATCCTTGAGCAATTCTAACCACCTTCTTTGTCTGAGATTAAGCTCTTTCTAAGTAAACACATATTGAAGACTCTTGTTATCAGTGAATACATTCACATGAACACCATACAATTAATGACGCCACATCTTCAAGGCAAATACTACAGCAGCCAACTCTAAGTCATGGGTTGGGTAATTAACTTTCAACTGTCTGGAGGCATAAGCTAACCTTGCCATTCTGCATTAATACGCAACCCAAACCAACTCTAGACGCATCACAATACACCACAAAACCTTGAGTACCTTCTGGTAAGGTCAAAACTGGGGCAGTAGTCAACCTCTTTTTTAATTCATGAAAGCTTTTCTCACAAGCTTCAGACCATTTAAACTTCACTATTTTCTGGGTTAACTTGGTCAAAGGGGATGAAATAGATGAGAACCCTCTACGAACCTTCTATAATATCTAGCCAAACCCAATAAACTCCTATTATCGGTTGGAGATGGTGGGTCTAGGCCAATTCTGCACTGCCTCTATTTTCTGGGTATCAACTTTAGTTCCCTCACCGGAAACTATGTGGCCTAAGAATGCCATAGACTCAAGCCAAATCTCACATTTAGAGAACTTAGCATATAACTTCTTATCTTTCAAAGTCTGAAGAACTATTCTGAGATGGCTAGCTTGATCTTCCTCATTCCCCGAATAGATTAGATTGTCATCAATGAAAACGATAACAAACATATCTAAATAAGGCTTGAATACTCTATTCATAAGGTCCATGAATGTTGCAGGTGCATTAGTTAAACAGAACGACGTGACCAGAAACTCATAATGACCATACGGGTCCTGAAAGTTGTCTTTGGAATATCACATTCCCTTACTCTTAACTAATGGTAGCCAGATCTGAGGTCTATTTTTGAAAAACAAGTGGCACCCTGAAGCTGATCAAAAAGATCATCAATTCTCGAAAGTGGATACTTGTTCTTGATGGTAACCTTGTTCAACTGACAGTAATCTATACACATCCTAAGGGAACCATCTTTCTTTTTCACAAATAAGACCAGAGCGCCCCAAGGTGAGACACTTGGTCGAATAAAACTCTTATCAAGGAGATCTTTCAATTGTTCTTTAAGCTCTTTCAACTCTGTTGGTGCCATTTTATATGGTGGAATAGAGATATGACAAGTATCGAGAAGAATGTCTATGCCGAAGTCTATTTCTCTATCAGGAGGGACTCCGGGTAGATCATCTGGAAAGACTTTTGGAAACTCTTTTACTATTGGGAGGTATCTCAACACTAGAGTCATTAAGTTAGACTAACTGCTAGACACAACCCTTAGAAACTAATTTTCTCGCCTTGAGGTACGAAATGAAATGACCCCTAGGCACTGCTGAACTACTACTCCACTCTATGACTCGCTCATTAGGAATTTGGAACTTGACTACTCGAGTTTTACAATCTATTGATGCATAACAGGCATAAAGCCAGTCCATACCTAGAATGACATCAAAATCTACCATGTCTAACTCAACTAAATTAGCCATGGTGCTCTTGTGATTAATGGAAATGACACAATCATGATACACTTGCTCAACTAGAATATACTCCCCAATAGGTGTAGAAACACAGAAGGGTTCACCATGTTTCTTAAGATGAACATCAAAATTATTTACAACATAAGGGGAACTTGCTCATGGGCCTAGCAAAGGATAAACATCAAGAGAAAAGACTTTGTTCATACAAGTGATAACATTTGAAGAGTTCTCTTTATCTTGACAACTAGTGATCGCGTAGAGGTAGTTTTCTCCTCTGCCAGTACCGGAAGTAGCTCCTCTAAGTGAAGACCTCTCTGGTGGAGCAACTGATGAAGATTGGGCTCTATTGGCCTAATTCATCTTACCTTGCCGGTCCTTGGGACACTCTTTCATGAAGTGACCCTCTTGTACACACTTGAAACAACCTGTAGAACCATCGCGACACTTACCCGAGTAGGTTCTACCACACTTAGCACATATCGAAGCCCAATTACTTCCTTGTGCCACATTACCCTGAGACTGCGCAGGTCTAGTTCTGAGCTTCTATGAATTCTGACCATTATACTCACCTTTGTTTATGGGTTTAGGTGCACTAGCAGATGATGGAGCATGTCCCATTTGCTTTTGCTTAAGGACGAACGATTCACATTACTTCTTTGTTGTTCGGACTCATTCCCTATCTTAGCTTTCTTGTTTCTAAACTTTTCCCTATCCCTCAACTTCTCTTCCTCAACCGAGCAGCACATAAACCATCAACCTTGCTATATCCATGTCACCTATTATGATTGCAGCCCTACCTTCCTTACTCGACAAACGAGACAGCCGAACAACATACAGACTCATCATACTCCTTATATCCGCAACCATCTCCGGAGCATAGCAGGAGAGTTGGGTGAAATTCAAGCTATACTCATGAACACTTAGTGAATCTTGCTTAAGGGTGAGAAATTCTCGTACCTTAGCCTATTACGATTCTCGGGGAAAGAAACGCCCCAAGAAAGCTTCATCAAAACATGCCCAACTCGCAGGTGGTGCTCCCTCAGCTCTACTCTTCTTCCAATTGTCAAACCAAGTCCTCGCAAAAATTTTCAATTGATATGCAGCTAGTTCAACCCGCTCAGTATCGGCAACGTGCATAACATCAAAGACCTTTTGCAATTCCTCAATAAAGTTCTCTGGATCCTCAGAAGTGTTTGAAATAGTGAAACCTAGAGGGTTCAGCCTCAAGAATTCGCGGATCCTCTAAGTGTCAGCCTCTTCTTGTTGAGCCCCTTTTTTTTCCCAACCTGGTTAGTCACAGCTTGACTTAGCATCCTTATCGCTTCTCTGAACTTAGCATTGGTAACTTCACCTTGGGGTTGCACTTCAGGTGTATTGGGTACCCCTTGCTCCTCAACATTACGCCTAGCAGGACAACCTCTAACAGCTCTTCGTGGAGGCATGATTAACTAAAAACACATGCAAGCACAAATTGGAAAGACGTTTTAGAGATCAAACTCTAACGCACGAAATCAGTGTGAAAGAAGTGAGATAATTTCCTAAGTGTCACAGCCTCCTAATTATAGATGTGACGCACTTCACACCGATAACTAGGACTCTACAGACACGACTTCATAGACTCCCTAGGACTATTGAACTATGTGCTCTGATACCAAGTTTGTCACACCCCGAGCCTACACCCTGAGTGGGACTGACACTCGAGAACCATTGTTGGCCCCAAGAGAACCCTTGGTCTGGCATACTTACTCAACGGAAGACTTAAACATAAGAAATATAACTCATGCAATAACTTAAGAGATAATAACTTCGCCAAGAATGGCAACTCAAGTGTTAAATGTATATAACTAAAATGAATAAGACTAAAGAGATATAACTATGTCTATGAAGCCTCTGAAACAAAGAGGGATGTCGGGACAAGACCCCCGATAATCCTAACAACTGAAAACTAGAAAGCAATGTAAAAGGAGACCTCCAGGAAGCAAGGAGGCTCACCAACTGACTCTGAGTGCTCAACTGGATCAACGAGGCGCTGGATGCGGATCCTGGTTACTTGTGTCTACATCATGAAACGATGCAGGCCAGCTGGCATCAGTACATTGAATGTACGAGTATGCGAGTTGAATGCTAAACATAACATAAGCTTGAAAAGAGTCTGAAAGAAACACTTACCTTGGCTTTACTGAACTCATGAATAACTCAACTCAACAAAAAGCAATAAAACACATGTAATATACATAAAGCTTTTAAAAACAATAGAAAGCAACTTAGGTTGTTAAAGAAATGCAATACCAAACTCAACTGTACTTGTACAATAAAGTAATATAGTTTATGTGAGAGTTTCTCTAACCGACAACCACCATTATGAGCCTAAGTGGTGATACAGCGTCTTGCCCACACTGCCAGCACTGTCTTATACTTTGCCATCATATAGAACGCCTTAACTAAGTGAATCTACTAGTTTATGCTAAAAAGCACTTAAGGAGTCATCTAAAAAGTATGATCCTTTACTACCCATGATGGCTACATGGTTTATGGAGACTTGAGTTAATATGAACTCGAATCCCCATATCGGTGCTCAATACTATTCCCAAAAATATACCTAGCTCATATGTTTTAAAACAAAACATCTTTCTTTGGTTTGAGATAATTACTCAAAACTTTAGCTTAAAAGCTTTCTTGGTAATCGGTGTTTCCCTTTCTTGTTCAAATATGAAAACATTTTTAAATCTTGGGAATACTTAGTTCTCGTATAATCTTTGAAGAAATGAACTCAACTTTTTACTCTCTGCTTAACTTAAAACTTAAGTCTTAAAACAAAGTAAAAACATATGTGATCTCAATATAATTTTGCTGAATTGAAACATGATTGGCGCGTGGGTGAACTAATCCAATGCTATGTGATCTCACATACCTCATAGGGATCACCCCTTGACGAAATCCACAAGCTAAATCCTTACGAACAATGATTTTGTCTCTTTTCTCCTTTCTTCTCCTCTTGCAATTCTTTCTCCAAAAACCCTAACTCCATTTTTCAAAAGCATAAACTGAATCCTATCAATTTAGACCTTAAAAAATTACCAAAAATGAATTAATTAAGTTGGGTATGGAAAAGACCAAATTACCCTTCAAAATTCGGACTGGACTTTCCTTATCCAAACAACCCAACTTCCAATGAGTATATCTCACTCATACGAACTCGGAATTATGCAAACGCGGCGGCGTTGAAAATATTATTCCAAGATATTTCCTATGATATCTGGAAACACACCTAACTCATCCTGAGCTAGGAGTTATGGTCGTTTGAAGTTGACCAAAAATTAACTTAACATACTTAACAAATTTCCAGATTTTTATATTCTTTCCAAAAATGACTATTTCCAATTTTTAACTCTTCCTAATTCTTTATAAAAGCGAGATGTTACACTATAAATAGAGGGGCTTCCTGTCATTTTTCAACCACAATTTTTTTTAATCTTCTACTCTTCTTCTTCTTGCATTTTAAAAAATTTAGTGTGATTTAATATTTTCATTCTTTAGTTATAAAGTATTATATATGTCCCGAATACCACAATAAGTTATTCACACTCTTTTACATTCTTTACTTATAAATTATGAATTCTCATAGTTATTACATTAATTATGTCTATCTTTCATCTTTCCTTATATTACCTTTTGACCTATAATTTTTCATATTATTATACCGCTCCTATATATGTGATAACACGGAGTTGTTATTTCTCCTTGCATGAGTCATGCTTGGTTTAATAAATTCAAAATCGTTTAAAAGTATATGAACTATATCTTTGTTGGTGTAAGATAAACATGTGATTACATATATGATTTCACATATAGAATATTTTCTTTAATTTTAATTTCTAGTTTTTTTGGTAAAAAAAATTGAAACCTTTCTCAGTTAACTATGGACAGTCAGATAATTATCTTTGATTTATGTACACGGTCAATCGAGAATTCAAATATGAGAGCCAACAACAAGAATGTTGACTATTATGTTATAAATTATAAAATTAAAATTAAAATTAAAATACAAAAAATAGTTCTAAAAAATAAAATATAGTTGTTCTTTTCACATCTTCATATGACATCTAAACAGTTTAACATGGAATACACGTGTAAAGTACATCTGGTTAGATGACAAGAAAAATACAGAACAAATATCGTCTATAATTTAATATTAGTCAGATACGACCTATTACATGATTGAACCTCATCAAATTGAAATAAATATATACATTATTGCATTTAACTAATAAAAAATTTCATTGACCATCTTCATAGGTTCACGTGAATAATAGATATATATGAAGATGCACATTGAACATTCACAAAAGAATATGCACTATTATTCTGTCCAGAGCTGATTATTCAAATCTTCGCTTAAATAAGCTATACTATTTAGTATAACATATATTTTCTTAATTGGTAATCACGTGCAACGCATGTGTCAAAAAACTAGTTCTACAAAAATGTTCATATGTAAGTTTGATTGAATAGTTAAAATTAACATAAAACGATGTCCCTTCAAGAATACTTGATAAAACAAATGACATAAATAGTAACATATGAGTAGGTATTTGTATTTAAATTAAAGTATTATATATGTTACAAATGTATTATCAAGTTAACAAGATCTTCTAATTTCAAAATATATTATTTTAGAATATTTCGAGTTCTTTTTTTAAATAAATATCACAACATATGTCAAAATATGTGAATCTATATGAATCATTTAAAATTTATCATTGACAAAATAAATTTTATATTCAGTATTATGAAATAAACATTTTCATTTTGTCCCTTCACTAAATTAAAATCTAATAAATATAAAAAATAGTAACATTAATTCTAAGTCCTATTTATTTATGCAAGTATAAAATTTATTAGAAATTCAGCTATTTCACATTAATTCTTTAGTTATAACATTATAAATCCTTTCAATTATTACTAATTATTGCAAACGTTATTCACACTCTTTTACATTCTTTAGTTATAATATTATGAATTCCCATAGTTAATACGTTAATTATGTCTATCTTTCATCTTTCCTTATATTAACTTTTGACCAATAATTTTTCATATTATTATACCGCTCCTATATATGTGATAACACATAGTTATTATTTTTCTTCCATGAGTCATGCTTGGTTGAATAAATTGAAAATCGTTTACAAGTATATGAACTATATCTTTGTTGGGTGTAAGATAAATAGGTGATTACATATATGATTTCATAGATAGAATATATTCTTTTATTTAAATTTTTAGTTTTTCCGGTAAAAAAAATGGGAGTCTTTCTCAGTTAACTATGGACAATCAGATAACTATCTTTGATTTATGTACTTGGTCAATCGAAAAGTGTAATATGAGAGCCAACAACAAGAACACTGTCTATTATGTTATGAATTATAAAATAAAAATTAATATACAAAAAATAGTTCTAAGAAATAAAATGTAGTTGTTCTTTTCACATCTTCATATGACATCTAAACACTTTAACATGGAATACACGTGCAAAGCACATCTAGTTAGATGACAAGCAAAATACACAATAAATATCGTCTATATTGTAATATTAGTGAGATACGACTAATTACATGATTGAACCTCATCAAATTGAAATAAATATATACATTATTTCATTTAACTAATAAAAATTTTCATCGACCATCTTCATAGGTTCGCGTGAATAAGAGATATATATGACAATCCACATTGAACATTCATAAAAGAATCTGCAATATTTACTTTTTGCAGAGCTGATTATTCAAATCTTCGCTTAAATAATTAATACTATTTAGTATAACATATATTTTCTGAATTGGTAATCACGTGCAACGCACGTGTCGAAAAACTAGTTCTACAAAAAGATCAAATGTAAAACACATATGTAAGTTTGAGCAATTAGTTAAAATTAACATAAAACGATGTCCCTCCAAGAATACTTGATATAACTGAAATGACATAAATAGTAACATAAAATTATCTATCCCCCTTTGAATTATCATAAACATCTCTGTGGAGGAAGCTAATCGAGTATATGACATATACGTATAGCAAGAACAAAAATAAAGAATCTAATTTGTATTTTTATAGACACGCAAAACTCATTTAATAACTAGTATAATCACATAAACAAGTATAGAAATAGTGTTATGATCACAGGGAAAAGAGAAATTCAAGATGTATTTGAAAAAAGATAAATCTAATAATTGATAAATATTAAAACCAGAAGAAGCATATAAGACCATATGAGAAATCAACATGGAATCCGGTGTCTACCCCACACCAAAAAGGGGTGTCCTACTTGCCAAGGAAGGACCATTAACTTCTAGCTATTGTAGATCCACTAGCAAATGTGTATCTATAAAATCATCCTATGGGGCACATAGGTAAGGGATAAGGATATTGCTACTAGAAAACCAGCACTTACTAACGGGAGAGGCTTCATCTCAATATCCTCTCGGTGCTAAGCATAATTCCCACGGAGTAGTCATTTTCTTAACTTGTTCTTAATATCCATGGAAGGGCACGTCATCTTGCCAATCCAAGCTAAGTCATTTTTCATCCATGGAAAGGTACAATTAAGTAACCGATCCAAGCTACGTCTTATTAGCATAGCTCATAACCTCTTTGATTCATAGTTTAGTAGAGAAAAGCTTTCAACCCTAAGACTCCTTTATGTGCGAATTTCCTTTCACAATTATACTTTAATGTATTTATGAGAAATCCTTTCAACAAAACAACAACAATCATCATCATTGATACTTCACTCTCAAAGTATCCTTAAAACATTTACATAAATCTCATAAGGACATGCTTAATTCATAATCTACTCTTTAATAATTCGAAACCCACATCACATCATCATAATTGGAAAACAATGGATTTACATGGATTCATGGGGAAATCATCAAAAAAATCATAGTACTTCATCAATTCATGCATCAAAGATCATAATTCAATTATTAAAAGCAGTAATCAAGAGAACCCATGACAATTGAAGAAAACCCTAACTCAATTGGAGATTTCTAACTTTGAAAATAGGAGAATTTGGAAACTCCATGGATGAAAACTATCATACCTCAATACCAATTGCTTAACTTCAATGGAGGAATTGGAGACTTGTCTTGAGAACCCTAGGCTGATCCCTTCTTCTTCAACTTATAGAGAGAAATATTTGAGAGGTCTCCTTATGTGAACTTAGGAGAATGATTTCACTTAGGGGAAATTTGGGGTTAAAACGTTTATATAGGGGTCTTAGGCATAGACAAAACGACATAGTATTAGGATATAATAATTAGTAAAATACCCAACTGCCCCTATAATAAATGCCAACCTTCAAACTACGGGCCTTGACCGACGGACGGTGGTTTGACCGACGGTCCGTCCTGCACCTCCGTCGTCTTTATCAGAGACTGGACTTTGAGGCCATGATCCACGGACCTCAATCCACGAATCGTGGACCCAACGATGGTTCGTTGGTCTAGGTCATGGTTCATGGTCCTCTGAGCCTATTTGGGTGTCCAATTCGTGGACCAGACCTACGGTCTGTGGTTCACTACACGGGTTGTGATTGGCCTCTGTCGGATGACATCAAGAACTTCTAAAAACTTCTATTTTTCCCTTTCTCGAATCCGAGGTGTTACATTATCTCCCCCTTGGGATCATTCTTCCTCGAATGAGATTCAAGACATCATAAGAGGGGTGGAAACTAAATCTAACAGCCCATCATGCATGCAATGAACATATCCGAAGAGGAAACATCAACTTCAAGCTAAAGCATGTTCAAAACATCATATCATGAATTCCATAGGAAACTCATACTTAAATGCAGATAAACATGTAGAAATTAATCAAGTTGATTCATTTTCTCAAAACTTAAGCTTTTTCATGAACATGCATAAATGAGGAAATCATTGGAATAGCTAAGACATATGACACTAAAAAAGGAAACCAAGAGGAACTCATTACCTCAGAGTGGTGTACAAGGAAATAGATGAGGACATCGGGACATCATATCGGCCTCGACTTCCCAAGTAGCACCCTCAACTAACTGATTCCTCCACAACACTTTCACAGAAGCAACTTCTTTATTTCTCAACTTCTTGACTTGTCGGTCTAAAATCTCAACCAGAACTTCTTCATAAGAAAATTCTCCTTAACTCCCAAACCTTCTAAGGGAACTATAGATGTCAGATCTCCAACACATTTCTTCAACATAGAGACATGGAAAACCGGATGTACCGATGCCAATTCAATAGGCAATTCTAGTTCATAAGCAACCCTACTAACACGTCTCAAAATCTGATAGGGGCCTACATATCGGGGACTAAGCTTCCCTTTCTTACCAAACCTTATAACACGATTCATGGGCGAAATTTTCAAGTACACCCAACCATGAACATCAAACTCAAGATCTCTTCTTCTAATATCGGCATATGACTTTTGTCAACTTTGAGGCATTTTCAACCTTTCTCTAATAAGTTGAACTTTTTCCATGGCCTCATGTACCAACTTAGGTCCTATCAAGGCAACTTCACCCAACTCAAACCAACCTATAGGAGATCTACACCTCCTACCATATAATGTGTCAAATGGAGCCATACTAATACTTGAGTGATAACTATTGTTATAGGCGAACTCAATCAATGGCAAATGGTCATCCCAATTACCTTTGAAATCAATCACACAATCTCTCAACATATCTTCCAAGGTTTGGATAGTATGCTCTGCTTGCCCGTCGGTTTGGGGATGAAAGGTCGTACTAAGCTTATCACAAGTACCAAGACCCTTTTGAAAAGATTTCCAAAACTAAGAAGTGAATTGAGTACCACGATCGGAGATAATGGATAAAGGCACTCTATAAACTTTACCATCTCTCTCAAATATAAATTAGCATAATCCTCCGTCGAGTAAGAAATATTGACATGAATAAAATGAGCTGATTTCATCATTCGATCTACTATAACCTAAATCAAGTCCTGTTGTCGCCAGGTGCGAGGCAAACCAACAATGAAGTCCATATTCAAATCTTCCCACTTCCAAGTAGGAATGCTAATGTCTTGGGACAAACCTCTCAGTTACTGATGCTTAACTATCACTTGTTGACAATTAGGACATTTAACTACACACTCCTCAATATCGTTCTTCATCCCATTCCACCAATAGATATCCCGCAAATCACGGTACATCTTGGTGGCACACGGGTGAATGGAATATCGAGAACTATGGGCTTCTAACAAGATTTGTTCCCTCAAGCCATCAACATTAGGGATACAAAAATGACCTTGATATCTAAGTACTCCATCTCCCCCTTGGGAGAAAGCCTCAACAAACTTATTAATTTTTTGCTTCCTTTAATTCAACCAAAGTTGGATCAAGAACTTACTTAACTTTCATATTCTCCACAAAAGATGATTCTGAAACATTGTGAACCATAACACCACTCATGGTAGAGTCTGCTAACTAAACACCCAACTGGGCCAATCTATGAACATCTTGAACCAACTCGTTTTTATCATCTTTGGTGTGAGTAACACTACTCATAGACAACTGGCTAAGAGAGTCCGCCACCACATTCAACTTACCAGGGTGATAGAGAACACTCATATCATAATCGTTCAATAACTCAAGTCACCTTATTTGGCGAAGATTTAGATCCTTATGATTAAACACATATTGCAAAATCTTATGGTGGGTAAAAACATCCACATGAACACTATACAAATAGTTCCTCCAAATCTTTAAGGCAAAAACAATTGCCGCTAGTTCAAAGTCATGGGTAGGATAATTCTTCTCGTGAATCTTAAGTTGCCTTAAAGCATAGGCAATAACTTTCCCATCTTGCATAAGCAAACTTCCTAGCACAATTCTTGAGGCATAACAATAAACAACAAAACCATCAGTCCCCTCTAGAAAAGTCAACACCGGAGCGAAAGTAATTCTATCCTTCAACTCCTGAAAACTCTTCTCACATATTTCAAACTATATAAACTTAGCCTTCTTTTGAGTCAAGGTTGTCAATGGAGAGGCAATCGAAGAAAACCCCGCAACAAACCTTCTGTAATAACCAACCAAACCCAAGAAGATTCTAATATATGTAGGGGATAGAGGTCTAGTCCAACTTTAAACCGCATCTAACTTCTTAGGATCTACCTCAATACCCTTACTAGAAATAATATGGCTAAGGAAAGCTACGGACCTTAGCCAAAACTCACATTTGCTAAACTTTGCAAAGAGTTGTTGGTCCTTGAGAATTTGCAACACAATCCTCAAATGATTAATGTGATCATCCTCACTTCCCAAATAAATCAATATATCATCAATGAACACAATCATGAACATTTCAAGGTATTGTCTAAACACCATATTCATCAAAGCCATAAATGTCACTGGAACATTAGTCAAACCAAACGACATCACCAAAAACTCAAAATGACCATACCAGGTTCTAGAAGCTACTTTGGAAATATCATCTTCCTTCACCCTTAATCGGTGATAACCCGACCAGAGGTCAATCTTGGAAAAGTAACTCACCCCTTGAAGTTGGTCAAACAAGTCATCTATCCTTGGAAGAGGATACTTATTCATAATGGTCACCTTGTTCAATTGATGATAGTCAATACACATACGGAGTGAACCATCTTTCTTTCTAACAAACAAAACTGGAGCACCCCATGGAGAGATACTTGGTCGGATGAAACCATTATCCAATAAATCTTTCAATTGTTATTTTAACTCCTTTAGTTTTGTCGGAGCCATTCGGTAAGGAGGAATAGAAATAGGTTACGTATATGGGAGGAGGTTAATACCAAAGTTTATTTCCCTTTCGGGAAGAATACCGGGTAAATCATTAGGAATACTTCCTGGAAACTCGTTAACAACACAGACCGACTCAAGAGTAGGGGTTTTGGAGTCTACATCCCTCACCCTAAATAGTTGGTACATGCAACCCTTATCAATCATCTTTTTAGCTTTAAGACAAGAGACAAACTGACCCATAGGCGTAGAATTTCCCCATTTCCACTCTAAGATAGGCTCATTCGCAAACTGAAACTTGACTACATGAGTTCTACAATCAATAGAAGCATAATAGGAATGCAGCTAATCCATACCAAGGATAACATCAAAGTCTAGCATATCAAGCTCTACCAAATAAACAAGAGTAACTCTATGTGACAAGGAAATGGGACACCTTCTATAGACCCTCTTAACCACAACAAAATCACCAACAGAGGTAGAGACAGAAAAAGGGATCTAGCAACACATCCGAAAGAACATCAAACCTCATAGCCACATATGGTGTCATGAAAGACAAGGTAGCACCGGGATCAAGCAAAGCATAAAAATCAAGTTGGAAGACTCTCAACATACCGTTAACCACATTGGGAGAACCCTCTTGTTCACCACGAGTCTGAAGTGCATAGAATCAGTTTTTCTTGGGAGCATTGGAACCCAAACCACTAGGAAAATATTTCTTACCCTCTCTTCCTTTAGCCGTAAGCATTGGGAAATCCCTCATCTTATGATTACTTTTACCAAAATGTAGCAACCATTTGTGCTTACCCTCGTGCTTTCTTCCACACCTAGCACAAGTAGACATAGGTAATGAAGATCCACAACCATTCCCTCATTCAGGCTTAGGGTTAGACACTCTATCTTTGTTGAACTTAGAAAGAGCATTGGAGGAACCTTGGCCAGAGAACCTTTGTCGAAACTTAGGACGACCATGTCCATCAGACCTTGCATGAGAGAAATTATCATCACCAATTTTAGCCCTTTTTGCCTCCCTAGACCTTTCCTTAAGTTTCTCTTGTTTGATCTATTGAGCATGTACCATGAGAAAAGAGATGCCCATGTCATTGATGAGCATGGCGTTACGGTATTCTTTAACCACTATTTTGGACACACCCGAAATGAACTTACTCATCCTTGCGCTAGAATCGGCAATCATGGTAGGAGAATATTGAGATAGTTGTGAGAACTTCAAAGCATATTCCTTCACACTCATATTTCCTTGATGAAGGTTAATGAATTCAAGAACCTTTACCTCCCTCATTTCAAGGGGAAAGAACCTATCAAGGAAAGCAACCTTAAACTTCTCCCAATCGAGAGGACCCGCATCTTTCGGTCTCCCTTCTTTCAATTGATTGAACCAAATTTGAGCAACACCCTTAAGTTGATAAGCGGCCAACTCCACCTTTTCCACTAGTGTCAACCCCATGACCATCAAAACCTTATAAACCTCATCAATAAACTCTTGAGGAACTTCCTCAACCTTAGAACCATGAAACTCCAGGGGAATCATCCTAGTTAAATCCCTCACTCTAGATGCCGCCATACCCATATTTGGGTTTACGGGAACCGAAAACTCCCTATTGGCTTGGGCCATCACGGCTTGAGCCAACACTTGAAAAGCAGCTCTGAACTCCACATTAGTCACTTACTCGGCCAAAGGATCGATTGGAACTTGAGGAGCTTGAGGAGGAGTTTCTTGTTCCACATTCTCCCTCACATTCCTTCTAGCATAAGCTCTTCGAGTAGCCATATCATGTAGAGCATCAGATAAGGATTAAGAGAGAGACCTTATAGAGTTGAACTTTATCGCACGACTTTTAGAGTAATGAAAGAAGTGAAGTTTCCTAATCTTCTTGTAGCCTTTTATTCATAAATGTGGCATGCTTCACACTCATAAAAAAGACTCTGCTTGACGTGGCTTATGAGACATCCTAGGACCTTTCTAAGCCTTGTGCTCTTATTACCAAGTTTGTCACAACCTAGGATACACCCTAGATGTAACATGGCGTATAGGACCCCAAGAGGTCCCATACAACCCACTTAGCATTCATAACTAAGAAATAGAACAAAAGAGATAAAGACAACATTTCAAGTCCAAATTTTTTATAAAAGTAAAGTGGAAGTCTAAACACTTGTCTCAATAGCCATCTAATACAATAGAATTAAATTGAGCCTAGCCCATACATCATGTCCAATACTGAAAGTAATAAAGAAACTGAAATCAATAAGAATCTGTCCTCGAAGCATGAGGACTCACCAAAGCTCAGAAATCTTGCAAATGAACCTCTAGCCACGAAACTGAGAACCCTGACTATCGGACCCTAAATTTGGGGAAATGTAGGCAAGAGTATATGTTAGTACAAACATGTACCAAGTATGATGGCCATGCATAAAAACATTTGATAACATGCTTAAAATAGGACATTTTCATGAGCATGCAGTGATCAAGCTAAAACATGTATCTTGAGAGTTAAAAACCATAAGTTAAAACCATGATCAATGCAAGTGAACATCATCTTAAAACATACTTATGATACTTCCTTGAAGTAACATTGGTTCATCATAACCTTGCTTATTTGTGGTAAATAGTCTTAACCAACATATAAGACCATGTGAGCTATCAAAATGGAATCCGATGTCTACCCCACACCGAAGAGAGGTGTCCTACTTGCCAAGGAAAGACCACAAAATTCTAGTTATTGTGGATCCACTAGCTAGTGTCTATAAATACAATCATCTTATGGGGGCACATAGGTAAGGGATAAGGAGATTGCGACTAGAAACCTGACCTCTACTAATGGGAAAGCCTCCATATCATATCCTCTTGGTGCTAAGCATAATTTCGATCGAGTAGTCATTTTCTTAACTTGTTCTTAATATCCAAGGAAGGGCACGTCATCTTGCCAATCCAAGCTAAGCCATTTGTCATCCATGGAAAGGTGCAATTAAGTAACCGATCCAAGCTAGGTCTTATTAACATAGCTCCTTATATCTTTGATTTATTATTTAGTTGAGAAAACCTTTCAACCCTAAGAATCCTTTATGTAAGAATGTCCTTTGACAATCATGCTTTAATGTGTTTATGAGAAATCCTTTCAACAACACAATAACATTCATCATCATTGATACTTCACTCTCAAAGCATCCTTAAAACATTTACATAAATCTCATAAGAACATGCTTAATTCATAATCTCCTCTTTGATAATTCAAAATCCACATCATATCATTATAATTGGAAAACAAGGGATTTGCATGGGTTCATGGGGAAATCATCACAAAATCATAGTTTTTCATCAATTCAGGCATTAGAGATCATAATTCAATCATTTAAATCAGTAATCAAGAGAACCCATGGCAATTGAAGAAAGACCTAACTCTATTGGAGATTTCTAACTTTGAAAATAGGTGAATTTGGGAACTCCATGGATGAAAACTATCATACCACAATGCCAATTGCTTAACTTCAATGGAGGAATTGGAGACTTGTCTTGAGAACCCTAGGTTGATCCCTTCTTCTTCAACTTCTAGAGAGAGAAATAATTGGGAGGTCTCCTTTTGTGAATTTGGGAGAATGATTTTAATTGGGGGAAATTTAGGGTTAAAATGTTTATATAGGGGTCATAGGCATAGGAAAAATGACATAGTATTAGGATAAAATAATTAGGAAAAGACCCAATTATCCCTAGAATAACTGCCGACCTTTGACCTATGGGCCTTAACCAATGGACCGTGGTTTGATAGACGGTCTATCCTGCACGTCTGTCGTCTTTATCAGAGACTAGACTTTGAGGACATGATCCACGAACCTCAAACCATGAATAGTGGACCCAATTACGGTCCATTAGTCTAGGCCATGGTTCATGGTCCTCTGAGCTTATTTGGGTGGCCAATCCACGGACCAGACCTACTGTCCGTGGTTCGCTACACGGGTCGTGGTTGGCCTCTGTCGGATGGCACCAGGAACTTTTGAAAACTGCTACTTTTCCCTTTCTCAAATCTGAGGTGTTACAAATGTCCTGGTAAGGTCGGAGGATGTTCAAGCTAGTCAACACCAAATGATCAGTCTCAACTGTGCCTAAAATTTCATTCAAGACCGTCGGTGTGAGAGCAACATCAACCCTTCACACCTTCACAAAATGAAATCTTGAATTAGTCGCCTAATTAGCATAAAACTCATAGACCACGTGCAAGTTTTACAACACCAGTTCAACAAAAATAAACTCCATGTAGAGCTTTTGAATCCTCTACATGATCTGAGGAAAGTTTCGGGCTAGACCGTTACTCTCAATGCACTAGTTAGAGAAGTATGTAGCTTCTAGTTCTTCTTCCACCATGTCTTCCCCTCTTTTACCACTACCTTTGAGCAAAAAAAACATGTTTAACCACGAGGGACTGCCAGTGTGGGAGGGACATTCCCCCACTCTGAACTCTCTTTCTCTAGCTCGAGGAGGCTACCTTTTTACCTGGGCATTGAGTTCCCGACATGTTAGCCTACCCAAACAACAACATACAATCCCATCTCAGCCCACAAGAATACACGTGATAATTAAGAGGCGTGGGTGGTGGATGAGCCATCCCACACTGACTCATGTATAGTACCCATGCTAAATAATTATTACTTAGACTTTCCAACATTAAAATCAATACAAGGTGAGTAGCACAAAGTAGCTAGTTTGATGCATGAAATTCGTAATCACACAACGTTCTTACCATCGCTACAAAAAAAAAACAATGGCACCACACTTTTATTCCTAATATTCAATCAATATGGTGCAATT
The DNA here is from genome assembly GCA_036553675.1 of Solanum okadae. Taxonomy (NCBI): domain Eukaryota; kingdom Viridiplantae; phylum Streptophyta; class Magnoliopsida; order Solanales; family Solanaceae; genus Solanum; species Solanum okadae. Next base: position 21,821,929 of record CM071688.1, on the reverse strand, counting down.
TAAATCTCATGCTCAACCACTTTAGTCAATAAAAAGATGTTACTCAAGACTTCACACGCAACATATAATGCAAACAAACCAAACATCATCACCAAACTTACATGACAGGTACAACCCTACCCCAAAGACCTATATGTTCAATCACACATATCGTTTACCCCTACCACCCATACACACAAAAGACCCACAATATTCCATATACACATCCATCAAACACCATGCCCCACATTGGGTACCATCAGACTGCCTTCAAAACGAAAAGAACAACTAGAAAAACATACCTTTCAAGCAGGAGTGGGCAACAATTTAGCAAGAATTGAAAGTGGAGTGCCTTCGTGTTACGGATTTGAGTTGCAAAGTCGTGAAGGGAGAATGGGAGGGTGAAATCATGGGTTTGGGGGGAAATGGGGGAATTGGAGTTAATTTAAAGGTTTAAAGAGGGAGTGGGTCGGTTTCTCTTAAAAGGTAGACAGGTAAAATCCGTCTATTTAATGAGAATAAAAAAACTTACCCCACAGGCGCGACGTGGCTCTATTACGAAGTACACTGTTTAACACCGAAAAATTAATTCTCAGTGAATTAAAATACTGAACTCACTCCGTGATGCGCTACTGATATGTAACTCTATTATTTTTTATGAACAAAATTGATTCTCTTCAAAATCAAAATTATACAACAACTCTGAATGCGCTCCTGTTACAAGGCCCTCTGTTTTGCGCTGGGAAATTAATTCCCAGTGAAATGAGATATCTAGGACACTCTATGACACAACTTCTGTATGGAGCCATGTTCCCTGCAAATTGAAGAATTGAGATATCTAGGACACTCTATGACGCAGCTCCTATATGGAGCCATGTTCCCTGCAAATTGAAGAACAACACCAAATTAAAAAATCCTGACAGGTTGCCTCCCATTCATCACCTTAGTCTTGGTTGTGGCACGACTCATTTTTTTGTGTTTTCTTTTTTTTTTATATCCTAACTATTACAATCAAGAATGAAAATTTATGAAGTCCTAATAATTAAAATAAATAAAAGAAACAAAAGAACTATCCAATACATATAATCACGGGTTGCCTAATGTGTAGCATCTGATTTAACATCGCTACTCGATCCAGCTCATGACTCACTCGTTAATCAACTCGAGCGCTTCTTTCTCATGATCCACATCATTTCTCAAGTAGTGTTTGACTCATTGTCCATTCACTTGAAACGTGAAGCTCTTTCACTTATTCTTTAGCTCCACATCCCCATGTTGATTCAGTCGCACCACTTCAAATGGTACACTCCACTTTGACCATAGTTTTTTAGGGAACAACTTCAATTGTGAATTAAACAACAACACCAGTGGCCCGGCTCAAAGTTGTGTGGGATGATATCCTATCATGCCACTTCTTAGTTTTCTCTTTATAAAACTTGGCATTTTCATAGGCGTGGAGCCTAAACTTATCAAGCTCATTCAACCGCCCTATCCTCTTCTTGTCGGCTAACTCAAGATCAAGATTTAATTTCTTTATTACCCAATACGCCCAATGTTACCATTCCTCCGAAAGATGGCATGCTTTGCCAAATACCATACGATAGGGAGAAGTCCCAATTGGTATCTTATACGATGTTCTACACTCCCAAAGTGCATCATTATTTTAAGTTTTGGATGATTGTAGTATCGTATTTTTGTCTATATTGTAACATTTTGATGCGTTTGGTGTAACTATTAGGAATCAAGTGAGCTCTCTCGATCCTCGACAATATAAACAGCCCAAAACCGCAATCAATCTACTCTTTTCAAGCTAGATTAGTAGGATTGAATTTATACCCTCTTTCTCAAGCTATGTAAACAATAACCCAGTCAATACAATCATCAACTAATAGTCTTCATTCTAAAACCTCTTTCTTAAGCAAGCTTTGAATGCTAAACTAGAAGTGCATCTGCAACTACAATTCATCAATTAAAGCTCAACTATTAATTGAACCCACTTCAAATGAACAAAAAAATCAGTAAACACTAACACCAATGACCTAATTGGAACATTTAATGACATGATCACATCCCCAAGAATGGGGGTTTTAGCCACACATAATAAAGAGCAAGAAAACGTTACGACCTATGTTTTCCATCAGCTTGGGCAACAATCCACAAGTCTTTAAAATGCTCAAAATAAATTCCAAAGTCAATTAAACCCTCAATCTCTACTCTAAAACTTAAAGAACAATGTTAGGGATAAAAAACCCAGAACTGGACAATATGGGAACCTTCCAAAAACATCAAAACCTTTTTTCTTCTTTTGAAAATTGCATTTATATGTTCTCAAATTTTCAGCTTCGGAGCCACTTGGCGAAATAAGTCAGGCTTCGCCAACCAGGTCGGCGGTCCGCCGAGTGCTTCTTCCATCGCCTTCTTGGCTTGGATTTTCATAACTTATTTCTTGTAACTTTAGGTGATTGAAGTCGGGCTCGCCGACCTATTTGGTGACGCGCGAAGTTCCCCTCTTCTTGCTTTTTCGGCTTGCCTTTTTACCAGTCCCTTCTGTAACTTTAGGCGATCAAAACTTCCATTGCCGATTTGTTTGGTGCTACGCCGAAATCCAATTATCCTTGTCAAGTTGGCTTGTCCATGGGCTAGCCTCCAGTAACTTTTGGCGAGCTGAGGAGCCACTCGGCGACTCACTGAGTGGCTTTGGTGAATATTAGTCTTGTTCTTCTATAGGTTTTTCAGCTTATTCGCTCCATTTTGCCCGATAATGTCCTTGCCTTGCTCTTTTTCCTTCACTGCTGCAAATTAGCATTTTAACATCAGTTTAGAGCATAAAAATAGGCATTGAGAACACAAAAACTCCAAATATTAAGCCCTAAATGAGTCAAAATTCCTGACTCATCATTTAGTGGATCCACTTAATTAAGGTGTCTATATCCTGGCACGATATAGGATAGTTTTGGCAGCGTGGATTGGATGTTGTATCATCACATAGCTCATAGTGATGGCTGTTAGTTAGAGAATCTCCCAAATATAGTTAAAAGTGTATTTTTATTATATCACTTAATATGTTGAGTTCAAAGATGAGTAAGTAACTTTTGTAAAGTTTTAAATGATTTCATTCCTTTAATATTTTATATTTGGTTAAGCTTATATTTTATCTATTTAGACATTCAATTTAGTTATTTGTTATTCAGCTATATTACATACTTGTACCTTCAACGTACTGATGTTATTCGACCATCATCTTTTAATGATGCAGATACAGGTTGTTTGGATCGTCAATAAGAGTCCGTTGAGAACACTTCGTCTACTCGCCAACTTTTGAGTAAGACCTCCTTGCTTTCGGAGGACTCCAATTTTATGAGTTGTTAGTAGTAGTTCCCTTGAGGAGTCGTGGGTCTTGTCCCCACACTCATCTTTGTATAGTAGAGGCTTCATAAATCGACTGTTTTGGAGAGTCTTTCAGTTTTAGATGATTTTTTAAAACTTATGTTTCATACTGAGTATTTTCAGTTGAGTTTTACGATTAAGTAAACTGTTTTAAACATTTATTTCAATTTGATGCTTATGTATGCTTGAGTTAGTCTCCCACTTGTGGTCAGCCAGGATGAGGATTCTCTTGGGGAACAGCAATGGTTCTTGAGTGTTGGCTACGTCCAGCGTGTAGGATCGGGTCATGACATATAGGATTGTGTTCATTTGAACCTATGCCCCAAATAATAATATTTTAGACGTGGCATTATTTTGTACAAAAGTTCTATCATCTACCGATAGTTAAATTTGTCCTTTAGGAATTCAAGTTGTTCCAACATCGTAAAGCTTCATAGGGATTATTGGACAATTTTCATGACCTAGACGATCGTGAGTGGCCCCACAGTAACAAGTGGTGGGAGAAACAACTACCAACCCAATGTCTTACCCAACACATCATTTCTAAAATAAATTCATTATAAAAAACTAAGAAAAGCGGTTCAGAATAACTAAGGTATTGAGTCCCCATAAACTCAATCAAATAATTGAAATGTTTATGTCAAAATAAACCCTTAATAACTAAAATTCTTGGTACCAAAATTCTATATAATCAATAATTAGAATGCAACCCCCAAAATTAAACATAAGTCTAACTATCTACAATTTTTATGTCCTAAAATATTGACAAGAAATTGAGGGAAGAATCCATGGCATCTTGAAAGAGTAGCTCACCCTTGGATTCGAAGTCAAGCAACCCTAACTGAGGTCTCGTATTAGTAGCTAGAACATGAATTGTACACATCATATCTACAATCAGTACCATCAATGCCTCATTATTTCATATTCTAATTATATTTTTATTACTTGTAGCTATGAAGGCTAAGGGACAAAGGAAGGATGATTGTTTGAACGAATGGCCAAAAACATAAAAATAAGTGTAAAATCCACATTGTTGATCACCTAACAAGAAGGGCATATAAGCTAATTGGCACGACGTCACCCAAATTGACAATGCTCAATACTTGAATTAATTGAGGCAAGTAGTCGAACTCAAAGAGGAATGGTAACTCGCCGAATGGAAAGGGCGAACTTACTGACCATCGCCGAAGGTGACAAGACATGGAGAAAAATTAAAGGCTTAAAAGGTGAACAAATGTGGTACTCAACAATCTGCCGAGTGTGAAAGGCATACTCAAATGATCTTTTCGACTAAGGTTCAAACACCTGAAGCCTAAAGCAAGAGAAATGCCAGCTAAGGAGAAAATGATAATCAACCAAATGTGCTCGGTGAGCCCAACAAACGTCGCCGAAATGGTCACATAGTGAATTTTGGGTCATATTTTGGAAAACTATAAATAGCCCAAAGGAGAGAAAAATAAAAGTTTTGAATCTTCTGAGAGACTAGCCTAAGCAGTTTTTCTCTGTAGTTTAAGAAAGAGAAACACTCTTCTTTGTGAAGAACACTTTAAGTTTTTGGGTTTTCAACTTTGGTCTAAAAATTGATAATTTGATGTTGAATTCAAAGTGGGTATTGCCTGGAGTTGCCTAATATCATGTTACCCATGCTGCTCTAATGAAAGTTATAATTTCTTTACACTTTGTGATGGGTGGCTAAAACCCCAAATTCTAAAGTTGTAATTATGGGATTGAGTGTTGATTTCATGTTGTGGGTATTCTGTAATGCTCTGTTTGTTCTTGTTTATCCTTTGATTTGGGCTAATTATCATGGGTTAACTTAGGGGTTAAGGCTGCAAACTTAATCCCTACTTCAGATCTTTGATTGATGCTCAAAAAAGACTGATTGGAATTTGTAATTAGTTCAATCCTTAGAATTTATGTTTGATGACTGTAATTTGCTTGAAAAAGAGATTATGGGTCAGATCTATTTGCCCTATCTCTATATCGAAGGAGAGAATAGTATAAGGTATTGAGTTATTTAGTTATGCACAAAGATTAGACCGAATAGAGATTTTTTAAACGATGCTATGGGATCTAAATAAGATTAGTGTCATTGAAGATGACCCATCCGATCGATACATGCTTAGTACTATAGAGCAACACATTACCCATATTTGATATAAATTTCCAATCCCCACAACCCTATATTAGTTTTAACTTGTTTAAATTTCTGAAATTGTAGTTTAGTAATGACTCTTGATAACAAATCCATTTTCATAAATTTTGTGGGATCATCTGCCCAATGTTCTTATTACTGCAAATTAATTGATTTACATTCCAAATTTCTTGATAGAATTCTCTGCACTATATCACTGTCTCAAGGATTCGACCCTGACTCTTAGTTGGGTATTTTTTATTGACTACGACCACTTATTTTTGGATTTGGTTCAGAGATTATTTTGAGTGTTATAAAAATGGTGCCTAAGCCTCCAAGAGGCAATAGTGGTGGTAATGGATCTTCAGTTCCCACATGCCAAAAGTGTGGCAAGTGTCATTCGGGAAAATTCATGATTGGTACGAACAATTGTTTTCATTTTGGTAAGAGTGGTCACCTCTTGTGAGGTTATCCATCTAGAATCTACAAGTAAAAAAATGGTAGGCAAGCTCCACCTAGTTGTTCGGGTTTGAGTACTTCAAAGCAAAACAAATTCCATGCACTTTAAACTCGGCATGATCAAAAGGGTTCTCCTAATGTCGTTACTGTTATGTTGAATGTCTTTCATCTTGATGTTTATGCTTTGCTTAATCCAGGTTCTATGGCTATTAGATTTGATGTTTCAACAGATGTGGTGTTTGACCCTTTTTCAGCCGCTACTCCTATTGGTGAATCCATTGTGGCAAAAAAAGTTCTTACAAATTGTCCCGTCTCATTATCTCATAGAGTCAGTTATGTTGATCTTATAGAGCCTTATATATTGGATTTCAATGTTATTCTTGGTATTGATTTGCTCCATTTGTTGTTATGCATTTGTTGATTATAGAATACGAGTGGTTAAGTTTTAGTTTCCAAATGAGCCCATCCTAGAGTGGAAAGGGAGAAATTATATCCCTAAGGGTAATTTTGTCTCTTGTCTTAAAGATATGAAAATGATTTCTACGGGTTTCATATATCATGTTGTTTGGTAAGGGATACATATTCCAAAAACCCTATTATTTAGTCAATCATTGTAGTAAATGAGTTTCCTAATGTGTTTCCTGATTATCTACTCAGTGGTCCTCCCGAAAGTGAAATAGACTTTGGTATTGACCTTCTCCCAGTTATGAAACATATCTCTATTCCTCTTTACTGTATGGCTCCAGTAGAACATAATGAATTGAATGAGAAATAGAATTATTCTTGGATAAGGGTTTCATCCAAACAAGTATCTTTCTATTGGGTGCTCCCATTTTTTTTGTTTCGTAAAAAAATTGTCAACTTCACATGTTTATTGCTTACCGGTAATTGAACAAGGTTACTATCAAGAATAAGTACCCTCTTTCAAGGATCGATGACTTATTGATGAACTCAAAGGTGCAAGTTTCTTCTCTAATATTGACCTTAGGTCAGTTTATTACCAATTGAAGTGAAAGAAAGTGACATTTCGAAGATGGCTTCTTAAGCTCAAATGGTCATTATGAAATTTTGGTAATGTCATTTGGTTTGACAAAATGCTCCATCCGAATTTATGGACTTGATGAATATAATATTTTGATAATATCTTGATATGTTTGTGATTGTGTTTATCAATGACATTTTGAATTACTCGCAGAGTGAGGATGACCATACCAATCATTTGAGGATTGTCTTGCAAGTCTTCAAGGACATACAACAATTTTCTAAGTTTAGTAAGTGCGAGTTTGGGTTTTGATCTGTGGCTTTTCTTGGTCACATTGTTTTCGATAAGGATATCAATGTAGATCCTAATTGGATAGAAGTGTTTAAGAATTGACCTAGACCTCTATCCCCATTTATATTCGAAGCTTCTTGGTTGGGCGGTTATTATAATAGGTTTATGGAAGGGTTTTCTTCAATTGCCTCTCAATTGACTACACTCACCCAAACGAAGGTAACGTTGTTATGGTTGGAAGCTTGTGAAAAGAGTTTTCAAGAGTTAAAGGATAGACTCACTTCGGCTCCTATTTTTACTTTATTGGAAGGCTCTGATGGGTTTATTTTTTATTGTGATGCTTCGAGAAATAGATTAGGATGTGTTTTTTTATACAAAATGGAAAAGCTAATGCCTATTCCTCATGGTAACTCAAAATTCATGAAAGGAACTAACCTATCCCATGATTTGGAATAAGGGGCGGTTGTTTTCACCTTAAAGATTTTGAGGTATTATTGATATGGTGTCCATGTTGATGTTTTTACTGACCACAAAATTTTGCAATATGTGTTCAACAAAAATGATCTAAATCTTTGCCAAAGGAGGTGGCTTGAGGTACTAAAATATTATGACATGAGTGTCCTCTAGCACCCTAGTAAGGCGAATATAGTGGAAGATTCTTTTAGTCGATTGTCGATGGGTAGTGTTGCACATGTTGAGGAAGGTAAGAAAGAATTTGTTCGTGATGTTCATAGATTGGACCGATTACGTGTCTGGTTGGTTGATTCTATTGAAAGTGGTGTAGTTGTTCAATATGGTTCAAAATCCTCTTTTGTATCAGATGTAAAGGATAAGCAAAGTCTTGATTTGATTTTTGTTGAGTTGAAGGAAACGGTACTGAAAAAGTTCATTGAGGCCTTCTTTCAAAGGAAGAATGGTGTGCCTTAATATAAGGGTTATTTGTGTGTCCCCAATGTTGACAATTTCAGAGAGTAAATTTTATTGAAAGCCCTTAGTTCTCGATATTCCATTCACACAGGAGCGACCAAGATGTACCGTGCCTTGCGAGAGGTCTATTGGTGAAATGGGATGAAGAAGGATTTTGCTGAATTTGTGGCTAAGTGACTTTATTGTAAACAAGTGAAAGTTTAGCATCAAAAGCTGGGAAGTTTGTCCCAAAATATTAGTATTCCTACCAGGAAGTAGAAAGACTTAATTATGGACTTTATTATTGGTTTATCCCACACCCGGTAGCAATATTACTTGATTTAAATTTTTGTGGATCGTATGACAAAGTTGGCTCATTTCATTCCCATCAAGGTGTCTTATTCGGAGGAAGATTATGCTAAGTTGTATATAAGGGAAATGGTTAGGTTGCATGGGGTATCTCTATCTGTTATCTTTAATCACGGTACCCAATTCACTTCTCAATTTTGGAGGTCTTTCTAAAAATTTATTTGTACCCGTGTCAAGGTTAGTACGACTTTTCATCCTCAAACTAATGGGCAATCGGAGCATACTTCTAAACTTGTGAAGATATTTTAAGAGCTTGTGTTATTGATTTCAAGGTTAATTGGGATGATCAGTTGCCTTTGATTGAGTTTGCATATAATAATAACTATCATTCAAGTATTGGTATTGCTCCATTTGAGGTTCTTTATGGTAGGAGCTTTAGATCTCCCATATGTTTGTTTGAAGTTGGCGAGGTTGCTTTGATAGGTCCCGAGTTGGTACATGAGGCTATGGAAAAAGTTTGGCTTGTTAGAGAAAGGTTGAAAATGACTCAATGTCGACAAAACTCCTATGTCGATGTAAGAAGAAGAGATCATGAGTTTGATATAGATTATTGAGCTTACTTGAAGATTTAACCTATGAAGGTTGTCATGAGGTTTGGTAAGAAAGGGAAGCTTCGTCCCTGTTATGATGGTCCTTATTAATTGTTAAGGAGGATAGACAGGGTGGCTTATGAATTAGACTTTCCTTCCAATTTATCGTCGGTGCATCTAGTGTTGCATGTGTCCTTATTGAAGATGTGTATCGGTGATCCCACATCAATTATAACATTGGAGAGTCTTGGTATAAAGGAAAGCCTTTCTTATGAAGAAGTTCCTGTTGAGATTTTGGACTGACAAATTAGAAAGTTGAGGAACAAAAAAGTTGCATCCATAAAGGTGTAGTGGAGGAATCAAATGGTTGAGGGATCTACTTGGGAGGGTGAGACCGATATGATTTCCCGATATCCTCATCTCTTTCCCTTTTATCCTACTCTAGATTGAGATATTTAGTTCCTCATGGTTCATTCTTGTGGATTCATGTGTCTTAGTAATTTTTATGTTTCCTTATGATTGCATGTATGTTTTATGAAATGATGTTTGAGTATATTTTAGTTTAGAGTCGATTCCTCTTTAATTATGACTGTTTATGTCATTACATTCATGTCGGGTTGGTGGATCTCTTTACTTACTTTCTTTATGTTGCCTTGAGTCCTATTCGAGGACAAATGTTCTGAAGGGCTCATATTGTAACTCCTTCAATTTTGAAAAGAAACTAGGTGCATGGATTTTTAGCTACTGGCTCAAGTTTACGAAACCAATATACGGATCATAGACCAGTCTCGTGGAAAAGAGGGGGATATATTTTGAAGATCAAGTTCTTGTACATTATCCTACAAGTGTTCATCATGGTCCATCATATGGCTTACGAATCATAGATGTGTTAGAATCTATCTAGACTTACTAACATTTTGGGGTTAAAGTTGAGTTTTACTGTTAGGGTTTATGGACCGCAGGAAGTCATGTTGATCGTAGAAGGGTTCCATCAAAATTTGGTAAATTTTAAGGTCCTAGTACCTGGTCTATGATTTACCAGTACACACGCATGGACCAGTTCGGTATGTTAATTCTTAGGGTCTTTTCCTTAATGTTTTGAGCCTATACTATGCCGTTTTGGCCTTTATCCTAAGACCTATATAAACACTTTAAGTCCTAAATCTACCCACTTTAAACCTGTTCTCCTATTTCCCTAAAACCCAACAAAATTCATTCTCCCAAATTCCCTCTCCACCTAAGGAAAAAGAATAAGCTAGGGTTCAATCCAAGTCCTTCAAATTACCATTCATCTTGGGCTTTGAGTAGCAAGGTATGTAGGTATTCACCAATGGAGTCCATTAATCCATGGGGTCCCTAAGGTTTTGAATTTCTCAAATCAATTTCAATGGATCAAATTAAGGTTTTTCTTAGTTCTATATGGGTTTCATTATATTGACATTTTTATTATTGTTTTAATCTCCTATTTCATTATTTAATGTAAAGTACATATTATCTAGTAGAATTTATATGAACCCACGCATGGTCATGACATTAAAATATGAACTTACGATGAACTAATGAACTATGAATTTTGAAGGATTATGCATGCCTTATGAAAATGATGTTTTATATGATATTGTGCTTTTAGTGAAATTATCAATGTTCTTATGAAGGGTTTTCGCACATATAAATATGATCATGATTGTGAAAGGTATTTATCACATATGGATTTAAATTGGTGAAAAGTTTTCTCACCTATGCTTGATTTTTAATTTAAGGAGCTACTCTATGTTTTGATCTTTAAGATGTGAATTTGGTATTGTCATTACCTTTCCTATGCCATGATGATATTTGATTTTTATCTGTTCTGTTGGGATTTAGACTTAGCATTGAGAGGGAATTGAGGTGGAGGTTTAAATATGGTAGTCTCTAGTAGCAACCTCTAGTCCTTAACTATGAGCCTCCATACAATTCTCTTAAATAACCTAGCTAGTGGATCCACTTTGGCAAAAGATGATGTGTACTAGTTCTACCTTGACATGTAGAATCCTCTTCTTTCGGTATGAAGGATATTCCAGATTCCATGATATAACATTCATGGTCATATAGTCGGTTCAAGCTACTATCGCACAAAAATGATTATGTTTCTTCAATGCCTTCTTATTTATTTTATTTTAAATGTATTGACCATATTTTATGAGTTATGTGTTGTTTGTTCTTTATAGTTTCCAAATGTTTATAATCATGCATTACATGTTTAAGTTATATATGAAATCATGTCTATTTATGCATATTTCCCCATACTTAGTATATTACATGCACTAATGCATACTTGTGCCTACATTGTCTCATTACTGTAGGGTTCGACGCTTCCATCTCTCACACTCATGGTTTGTTGATCATTCTATCTGATTCAAGAGTAGTTGAGTCCTCATGTTCCAAAGGGGGAAACATAACATTCATTATTTAATCCCTAGGAGATCATATGAACATAGATTAGATACAATTGTCTACTTTTGTTTGGATATAGGTGCTCTTAAAAAATTGTAGTTGGAACATGTTGATCAGTTTTCTATGGACTCATAGATCTTCCAAAATTATGTCAATCGAAGCTCAAACAGAAGTTGTCTTTTATTGCCCATAATCCAGATTGTGAAATTAATTATCGGATGTATTTCTTATGTCATACATGATACTCTTATGTGCTAAATGATCAGAACATCTTACGTCTTATGTTTTTGTTCATGGGAAGATGATCATGATGCCACTGCAAAGATTCTCGTTAATGCCTTTTGACACAATGCATAAATTTTTTGTCTACTTACATTTCTTTCTCCTACTCTATTTTGTTCCTTTATTGAATGTACTAGTCGTTATTCTGAAGAATGTAGTGGGTTTCTTCAGGTGGGAAGACATGGAATGATTATTGAATTTAATGACCCTGATTAAAAAGCAAGGAGAAGTTCCGCATACTTGCCTGAGATTGTTGCTCATAAAAGTGATTTTTGTCTCTCTGCCTTTCCACCGACGAGAATGTTGTGCATCTTTTTTTTTCCGTTAAGCTTGTTTATAACTTCTTATAAAGTTGACTTATTCCTAATATGAACTTCGTGAATTATGTCCCCAGGCTGGACAAAGATTGAAGCAATTGACTCTCTGGTAAGAAAAGTCGATTATGACTCAATTATAACTGAATCACTGAGAAAGCGAATCCATCTAACTCGTTACCAGAGCACATTATTTACTATGCACTATGGTGAATATGTTGCCTATGTGAAGAACAACAGAGGTGTCACTCCGACTATTAATTGTGGGAAGCACCATCTACTGAGACCAGTAGATAATTGTAGTTGTTGGGTTGGATAATTTGTTTTGAATTCCAGTCAGTAATTGTTATCACAGATGCTTACATTATTCTTCATAATGGCATTTGGTAAAAAGAATTCATGTTTGTGGTTAACTAAATGATGTAATTTGTCTGCTTTGTATAGTTACTTTTCATTCAAGTGGGCTCTGTGCTGAACCAGTTTGTTACTCATTTTCAAATTGGAGTGACTCTCTTTTGTTGGTACACTGGTAGACATGTTTTACCGAGTGGTAGTTATACTAACTATGTTGTATGGGGCAAAATATTGATCAATCAAAAACTCTCACAAAAAAACTCTCACGTTCAGAACTTGAATGTTGTAGAAATGAGGATGACATTGAGGTAACTGAGCCCATTGAACCTTAACTTGTGGGATAGCCTCATTGTTCTTTTGAACTATTCTATCATAACATGAGCAATAGCCTTATTCACATTTTCAGCCATTCCTCTATCCATGATCTTAATTGGTCGAGGGCAGTTGGGACTAGATATATCAAGGATTGATGAAAGATATATCTTAGTTGGTAAATGGTGATACTTCTTTCGCTGAGAAACATGAAATGTGGGATGGAGTAACAACAGACTTTTGCCTGAGAGCTTGTATGCTACAACACCCATCTTCTTAAGAACATGATAAGGTCCATAGTATTTGACTGAGAGTTTTATAAAAAATAGAGTGATTTGTTTGTCTGGTTGTATTTTTAGGTACACCCAATCCTCAATGCTAAACTATCTATCAGCCTTGTATTTGTTGGATTGATAAGTTATTCTTTATTGAAACCTCTACAAGTGATACTTCAATTGCTCTAACTTAAACTCCCTTGTAAGAAGTGTCATGTCTACTTTTTCATTTGCTGAATCTCCAACAACGTGTGACAAATGTAAGGGAGGTGGTTGGCCATATAATCCCTCGTAAAAAGTTTGTTGTATAGAAGAGTTAAAATGGTATTATACCACCATTCAACAACTGCTAAATATATAAATCCACTACTAAAAAATTGTCAAAAAAAGACGGCCAAAAGCGACGGACTGCATTGCTTTTTTGGTCAAAATCGACGGAAAAGTGACGCAGTCACCTCCATCGCTTTTTAACCCGATGCTTTTCAAAAAGCGACGGACTGCATCGCTAAGAGCGACGAACTGCGTCGTTTTTTCACCTTTTTTTTATAATTTTTTAACAAAAGCGACGGAGTCCGTCGCTTTATTTTTTTTATTTTTTATTTTTATTTCTAAAAGGCGATGCAGTCCGTCGCTTTTGTGGAAATTTTATTTTTGAAAATCCTAGAAAAGCGACGGACTAAACCACATTGTCCGTCACTTTTTCTGCAATATGTTTTATAGTAGCAGCTTGCATCTTCTATTGTCCACCTGCAAATTCAATTTAATTCTACACTATTCAGCCCAATCAAACACACACAATTATAAACAATCTAAAAAAAACATAAAACAACAAACTTAAAATAACATTCAAAATGTATCTAAATCATAAATTAAAGACTTATAAAGTCTTTTAAAATTCGTTTCAAAATTTCAAAAAGTTCATAAATGTCCAGAGATCTAAACTAGGGAGTGAGATCTACATAATCATCCTCATCACTCTCGTCGTCGGTGTCATCGGGAGCCGAAGTAGTAGGTCGACAAGAGAGGTTCATCACTTGTTCTTTGATTTGCTGAATGGTCTCACTCATGCTTTCTTGTTCAACTACTATTCTTCGCTCTGACTCTACTAGTGCCGCTGTAAGTTTAGCTATTTGATCCGACATAGCAGCAATCTGAACACCGTCAAATGCCTCGGCTTGACGTGATGATCCAATACCTTCTAAGCCTGACTGAAGTCGTCTAACATCGTTACGAGAGCCTAGACCATAGCATCTACCCTTGTGTGTCCCCCCTACCACTTTTTCTTTCCAAATCTAGGTGGACAGTTCAGGTGTCAATTGGACCGAACTATCTAGATTCTCAGTGACGTACTGATGAAAGTCAATCTGTATATTAAATATAAAAATTGACAGCAATATATACACATATCATAAATATATTCACTATTAATATATATTATTCATATTCAATAACTTACAAAACTTTGTTCGGCCCTTTCCTCCACCCACACATCCGAATCCGAGTCATTTTCTTTCTTCCTGACATGAGTCTTCTTGAAAACATCTGGTTCAATGGGAGTGCATCCCAATTCTTTTTCCTATAAATAAAAACTAAAATTTATAACGATATATATGTATCAACTAATTATTTATTTAAAAGTTTGAATTAGAACTTACCATCTGTCGTGCAATTGTTCCAACCGTCTTTGCACCTTCGGTGTGCAACGAGCCACCTTTAAGACTGCCTCTAGCCTTTTTGGCTTGATCTGATATTGCCTTAAACTTATCTGTGTTCCAAAACTGACCCAATTCATCAAAAACATGAGGCAACATCCAACCGGGACGTTCACCACTATCCCAAACTTTCTTTAGTCAGCTAGACAGTCTGGCGAATGCCTTCCTCTCAAATGTGGTCCCAATGACCAAATTGTACCTCGACTCCCAAGTACACATAGTCTGAAAATAAAATTGAATAACGCTAATTAAGTCGATAGTAAAAAAAAAGTATACTAAACTTAACAAAAAAATATATACCTTAAAGTTATTAAACATCGCCTGGCGTATACTGTTTGGAATCTCGCTCCAAGAGTGATAAGCCTGTGTATAGAGTCTTCTAACACAGTCTTTTAAAGCACGAGCATCCTTTGCAGGATGCCACCTGCAAAACACATAATAAATATGTTAGTTCATGAATAATATATTAAAGTATAAGAAATAAATAAAATAAACTAACAAATAGATAACAAAACAAACTTACGATGATCCATCCGGCTTAATCATGACTCTACCAAGTCTGTCCTTCTGGCGATGAGCTAGAGTAGACATCGTATCATGTGGTGTAGCACTAGGTGTAGTTGTAGATGAGGGTGATACATTAGGATGCACAAAACACTGAGTCAATGGAGGCGTACCGGCCGTAGCATCTGACTGCTCACTACTAGAATCTCCAAGACTCGTGGCAGATAACTGAGGAGATGTACCTGTGGGAAATGGAGTACCTGCCGATAAGGGTTGTACTCGACGAATATCCTATAAAGGTAGGTCCTCGTAGCGTCGTGAAGCCAATGGTTGTGAAGTAGGTGAAGCACCGACTGGTCGACGGTAATTAGGATAATATTGTCGAGGATTTGTTATACCAAACGGAACAGCAAATAAATGAGTATCATTGCTGATGCACTCTGGCGCAGAAGAAATAGAACCTGCAATATCCTCAAGATCTATCGGTCTCCTAGACTTCTTCTTCTTAATCTGTTTAGTCTGGTTATCTCCAAGATGCTCGTGCTGTCTATCACCGTCACTGCCTGATGACATCTGTATGCAAATTTACATGTATAATATATATAAAAATCATAAATTAAATCAAATTAGCAAAATAAACTTACATATATACTAGCTAGCTTTCATTCTACACTCTTCCTCCTCGCTTGTTTCAATTGCATCATTCTCCCATTCTTCCTCCTCAGTTGTTTCATTTTCATTATCGTCCCATTCTTCATCATCAAATGATTCATTTTCCTCATTCTCAGATATTTCTTCTTCAACATTCAGTATCTCATCATCAGATATTTCTTCTAATATGTGTTGAGGATGTTGTAGTGTGTTTTCCAATTCAACATCAACTTGTTGTTGAACAATTGCAACATCATTTTGATACGCCACATCTAAGACATTGTCAATTTCAATTCTTCCTACAGGCTTACTCTTTATAACAACCCATCAATCAGCTTTGTCTCTACGCAATGGATATGAAGCGTAATACGCTTGTTTAGCATTTTGTGCAATAATAAAAGGATCATAACTTCTGTATTTCCTGGTGTGCTTAACTTCAATTATATTATGTTGATGCCTTTGTGCCTCTATGTGATGGGTCAAACCACTCACACCGAAACAATACAATCTTCTTCTTAGGCCAACCTGAATACCTCACTTCAATAATCTCTTGAATGACACCATAATATTCAATAGTTTAACCAGTACCATCAACATCACCTTGTATGTAGA
This sequence comes from Solanum okadae, assembly GCA_036553675.1. Taxonomy (NCBI): domain Eukaryota; kingdom Viridiplantae; phylum Streptophyta; class Magnoliopsida; order Solanales; family Solanaceae; genus Solanum; species Solanum okadae. Next base: position 21,805,443 of record CM071688.1, on the reverse strand, counting down.
TACCGCTATTATTTGTTTTCTTGTTCCTAGAAACTTCTTCAGTTTGAAACTTAAAACCATTGATACAATACTTATTCATTGTCAGCACTTGAGATTCAGGTCCAAGTGCTACTTCTTTCACTAATTGCAAATGTTGGACACTTGAGTATTCATCGTAAACCTATGTGATTGTTATTTCAAGTAATATAATTTAGTATAACATGAATATATTATTAAATACTTAGTGATTGCACACTTGCATAGTTCCTCAGCCATTTGGAAAATTTTGTATAGATGGCTTCATTACCCCATGTGTTTACGAACAAGCTGCTCATTTTACATTCAAGTATTTCGTTAGTTAATGATCACTTATTAGTATGTAATTTGATAACATATTTTTAACACTTACTTGACATATGATTTAATCTCTGGACAATTAAGCAAAATATGTGTCACAGCTGATTGCATTTCCATATCACTGAAGCCTCGCTTTCCACTCTTTTTAGATCCTCGACCATTTTGATTAAAAAATGATAACGGTGGAAATAAAGGATCAATATCGCCTTCATCATTGCGATTGGGATTTTTTCTCCTACATGACACATCATTACCAAAGTAATAAGAATAAAAATCACCAGTTTCTCTCCCAATATGACCTTGAACAAATGATCCTTTGATCCTTCCCCGTTGCTTAATCGTTTGCTTCGAACTACCAATTTTTCTGCATGTATATATGTATATATATATATATATATATATATATATGTTAATATATAAAAGACTTGGATAATATATATAACTTAGTGAATTTTTGAAATGGATACATCCATCTTGTTTGAACCGGACCTCCGAGGTGGGCCTCTTGTACAAGGTGAATTGGAAGATGCTCCATCACATCAAAGAAACCACATGGAAATATCTTCTCCAACTTAGTAGTAGTAACAAGAATATTTTCCTCCATCCTATCTAAATTACTCTCCAACGACCTTCCAGAACACAAATCTTTAAAAAAAAGACTTATCTCTGTGATTGGTTTCCATATCCTTTCGGGTAGATGGCTAAAAGCGATAGGAGTTAAAGTTTCCATGAACACATGACAATCATGACTTTTCATATCTATAAATTTTCCTTCATTCATATTTGCCCACTTTCCTAAATTCGAAGCATAGCCCTCCGGCATCCTCAAATTTTTTACCCACTCAATAATTTCACGTTTCTCATCCAATGTGAATGAAAAGCTGGCTTTGGGCTTAACTATTTTGCCATTATGTAATTCCTATAGCCATAAATCTTTTCTACTACAATATTCCTTTATGTCCATTTTAGCTTTTGGATTGTCTTTTGTCTTACCCTTAACATCCATCACTGTGTTAAACAAATTGTCAAAGTAATTTTTTTCAATGTGCATCACATCTAGATTATGTCGTAGCAGATTGTCCTTCTAATACGGCAACTCCCAAAATATTCTTTGTTTGGTCCAATTATGTTCAACACCATATCCAGGAAGTGTAGAAGGTGAAGCTTCTGTAACTTCAGGTAATTGAGAAACTCTATCCCAAATTTGATGCCCTGTGAGTAATGGAGGTGGGGGGTCACTTTCAACCTTATTTTTCCTAAATGCATTTTTCATCTTTCTAAACTATGGTCCATTGGCAAGAACTAGCGATGACAATCAAACCATGTATTTTTTCTGCCATTCTTTAAAGTGAATGCCTTACTATTTTCCATGCAATACGGACATGCTAGCTTTCTAGCTGTCATCCAACCAGACAACATCCCGTATGCAGGAAAATCATTAACAGTCCACATTAAAGAAGCACGCATAATGAAATTCTGCTTAGTTGATATATCATAAGTCAAAACACCTTCAATCCACAATTGTTTGAGCTCATCTATCAATGGTTGTAGATACATATCAATCAAACTTTTTGGATTACGGGGACCTGGAATAACACAACTTAGAAAGATGTAGGGACTGGTCATGCACATTTCAGGAGGAAGATTATATGGAGTAAGAAATACCGGCCAACATGAATAAGGCGAAGCATTATCAGAGAATGGTGTGAAGCCATCTGAACACAACCCCAATCTAACATTTCTTAGTTCGCTAGCAAAATCAGGATATACATTATCAAAATGCTTCCATGCTTCACCATCAGATGGATGAGACAAGACACCCGGCGGCCTTCTATATTCACGATGCCATCTCATATGTGGGGCAGACCTCATCGATGCATACAACCTCTTTAATCTAGGAATGAGAGGTAGATAATGCATCGCCTGAACTGGGACCATCTTTCCAGCCGGAGTCCTCTTATAACGAGAATGTCCACAAAACTTACAATTTTCTAATTCACTATCAGTCTTGTAAAACAACATGCAGCCATTAACACAACAATGAATTCTATCATATGTCAATCCTAACTTGGACACCAAACGCTTTGCCTGATAGAAGTTCTTTGGTATGTTAAACTCCGGATTAACTAGTTCACCCAAAATATCAACCATTGAGTCCATAGCAGCATTAGGAACATTCCAATCTAATTTAATAATTATTAATCTAACCGTATCTGAGAAGGCAGAATGCGGACTCCCTTCACATAGTAGACAACTAGACTCTTCTAATTGATCATAAAAGCGTCTTGCTCCTTCATTAGGAGCTTCGTAAAAATATTGTTCCGGTTCCATCCTACCTTGAACCCCGTAAGCAATATTGATCATTTCATGAACCCTATCATGTTCAACCCTAACCTGTTCCACTTTAATTTGGCCATGTGGTGCAACCATATTATATACATCCACAGGCATCGAATTATAAAACATACCATCCAATCCATCACTGTCTCCATGATCAATCCATACAAAATATCTAGGCTTAAATCCATTACGGTACAAATGAACCATAACTCCATCTAGTTTAAAAAATTTAAAGCACTTACATGCAGTACAAGGACACCTAACCAATCCATTATTCTTGAAAATGTCAAGTGTCATTGTATGTTCAATAAAATTTCTAACACCGTCAATAAACTCAGGTTTCAAACCAGCACCAGTTTCATAATGCATATTATTCATCCACAAACGATGATCCATCCACAAAAATATAGATATTCAATTATATTATAAATAAAATATAATAATAATTTTACTAGTAGTAGTCCTAAAACTAGTTTAGTATTGACTTAACCACATTATTTATTTTAACTTATTTAAACAACTTAACTTTAACTAGTTTAGTTTCGACTTAATATAACAACTAAATCCACCAACTAAACCACATTATTTAGTTTAACTTATTTAAACAACTTAACAGCTTTTTAACTTGAACTACTTTAGTTTTGACTTAATTCCAACAACTAAATCCATCAACAAAACCACATTATTTAATTTAACTTATTTAAACAACTTTATAACTTTAACTAGTTTAGTATTGACTTAATTCAAACAACTAAATCCACCAATTAACTAAATCACATTATTTATTTTAACTTATTTAAACAACATAACAACTTTAACTAAATCCACCAATTAACTAAATCAATAGAATCAACTAGTATTGGTACGTATGCTTAAAAAAATATATTATTTCTAAATTTAAAGCTAAGTGTCAACACTAGATGGACACAAATCGATCTTGCAAGAAAATCAATTTTGTCATCAATAGGATCAACTAATGTTGGTACTTATGCTTAACAAATATATTATTTCTAAATTTAAAGCTAAGTGTCAACACTAGATGGACACAAATTGATTTTGCAAGAAAATTAATTTTGTCATCAATAGGATCAACTAATGTTGGTACTTATGCTTAACAAATATATTATTTCTAAATTTAAAGCCAAGTGTCAACACTAAATGGACACAAATCGATTTTGCAAGAAAATCAATTTTATAATCAATAGGATCAACTAGTATTGGTACTTATGCTTAAAAAAATATATTATTTCTAAATTTAAAGCTAAGTGTCAACACTAGATGAACACAAATCGATCTTGCAAGAAAATCAATTTTGTCATCAATAGGATCAACTAGTGTTGGTACTTATGCTTAACAAATATATTATTTCTAAATTTAAAGCTAAGTGTCAACACTAGATGGACACAAATCGATTTTGCAAGAAAAATAATTTTGTCATCAATAGGATCAACTAGTGTTGGTACTTATTCTTAACAAATATATTATTTCTAAATTTAAAGCCAAGTGTCAACACTAAATGGACACAAATCGATTTTGCAAGAAAATCAATTTTGTCATCAATAGGATCAACTAGTGTTGGTACGTATGCTTAACAAATATATTATTTCTAAATTTAAAGCTAAGTATCAACACTAGATGGACACAAATCGATTTTTCAAGAAAATCAATTTTGTCATCAGTAGGATCAACTAGTGTTGGTACTTATGCTTAACAAATATATTATTTCTAAATTTAAAGCTAAGTGTCAACACTAGATGGACACAAATCGATTTTGCAAGAAAACCAATTTTTTCATCAATAGGATCAACTAGTGTTGGTACTTATGTTTAACAAATATATTATTTCTAAATTTAAAGATAAGTGTCAACACGAGATGGACACAAATTGATTTTGCAAGAAAATCAATTTTGTCATCAATAGGGTTAACTAGTGTTGGTATTTATGCTTAACAAATATATTATTTCTAAATTCAAAGCTAAGTGTCAACACTAGATGGGCACAAATCGATTTTGCATTAAAATCAATTTTGTCACCAATAGGATCAACTATTGTTGGTACTTATGCTTAACAAATATATTATTTCTAAATTTAAAGTCAAGTGTCAACACTAGATGGACACAAATCGATCTTGCAAGAAAATCAATTTTGTCATCAATAGGATCAACTAGTGTTGGTACTTATGCTTAACAAGTATATTATTTCTAAATTTAAAGCTAAGTGTCAATACTAGATGGACACAAACACACTACTAGAAAACATGCCTGTAGCAACAATTATTTAGCAACAACTAAATATGCGTTGCAATAGACAGTAATTCACAACGGTTATAACCTTTGCAATAGACAAATGGACCTAATGAAACACTTTAAGAAGTAAATCGTTGCATTATTGCGACAACCGTTGCCATAGTATCTTTTATTGCAACGATTCCTACAAACTGTCACCTTAGGTACTCTATGGCAACGGTTCCGCCAAACTCTTTCCCTCAATATTTTCCCTCAATTATTTCCCTCCACTAATTTTACTACACCCGCCATAAGAATTATTTTTTTTAATATTAAATGTAAAAATAAAATAAAAGGTAAAATATCACTAGGTTAATTTGTTTCTTCAGACTTTTCATCCTCGTAGGTATCGTCTTTCTCCTTTCTCTCTGAAGAACAAAAGTAGCATTTTCCTTTAATCCTTCTTCTTTGATTTTCCTTGTAGGAATCTGCAGGTTTTGGGTCTACTTCTTCGTGGGTTTTACGTTTCTGCAGCTACAGGTATGTCGTATTCCATCTTCTTCAAAGTTAGAAATTTATTAGAAGGGTTCTTGAAAAAGATTTGAAAATAGACAAATGGGTTTCTGTGAAGTAGATGTTCTTTGCTAGAGTTTATGTTTATAATGTAATCTTATTGTGCATTAGAGTGTGTATCTCAATTTTGGTGAAGATTGAGAAATCTCTGCAAAAATGTTTAGATGGAAATTCTCAGTTTAGGAAGAGTTAATGTTATGAAAGATGAGTTTCGATTCTTCATTCTACATGATAATTCTTATCTATCGAAAAACCTCAAGTTTTTGAACAGGACAAACGATTTCTAAGAATAAAATGAACTGAAATATTTTTCAACTCCAAAAGTCATTGAAATCGAACATTAAGGGATTTTGTTTCTCTCTTTTGAGTACAATTTTCAAGCTCTAAGTTTATACTTTCTTCCTTCTTGTCTAAAATTTTTAGTGGACAAACTACAAGTTGGTCATCAAGCTCAGCTCACTGCTAAAAAGAGGTAATGTTCCTGTTTCTCTTATTTTACTTTGATGTATATCTGTGTGTATGTTAGATATTTTACGTTTACTTATCTTTGTTCGTTGTTGCTTATTCATTTTTTAGTTAAATCATTCCATATGACTGTGTTTTTCAGATTTAAGGTATGTATTGTAAGTTTAGAATGTTGGAAAAACTTTCACTTTATGCTTTATTGTAAAAAATATTTCATGATCAATTTTCTCTGTTATGAGTTAAGAGCTTCAGAAACCAGATCATTCATGTTACTTTCTGCCTCAGTGAACTCCATCTCGTCTATTCATTCCCTAGTGTACCAATGCAAGAAAGCTTTTCTTCTGAACATAGTTGTGTAGTGGTGGTGTGTATTCTTCTTGAAATGAAAATAGAAGTCCGAGGTCGTAGCTTTTTTAATGATTGTCATTAGGGTTACCAGGTGCTTTAAACTAGCATTACTGGTTCATGAATACATTTAGCAGACCTAGCGTCTAGTTGATCATAGAATAAGGTTTTGATTATGAAACCAACCTCTTTATTCTTTGAGCACCGAATAAAACTTTAGGTATTGAGTAGTTCTTTGTTTTCTCCTTTAATATTCTTTTTGTGATAAATATTGTATTTTATGTTTTAAGATCATTTTTGCTTTTGGAATACATTGAGTAGATCCTTGGTGTAGTTGAGCACAAAATAAGTCTTTGAGTGTTAACTCAACCTCTCTAAGGCTGCTCCTAGATTTAGATATGCATTTCTACATTTAACCATACATCCAAGTTCTCTAAGGTTGCCCCTTGTCTTTTCTTATAAATTTGAAATTTTACGATTGAGCTGCTTAGTTTCTTGAGTGAGGTTAGTGACTTTGGTTTTGTTGTCCTTTTATGCTTTTCTTTTACCTTTAAATTTATTTAGAAGTCTTTAATTAGAGACACAACACCCTCAACTTGTTAACTCAAATTTGCCTAGTTAGCTTAGTTATGCTTATCTTTAATTTAAAAGGTTATAACTAGTAAAGTTTTCATGTAGTGAGCCATTCACTGCTTAAAAAGAGGTAATATTCCCTTGTCTCTTAATTTTGTAGTCAGTTTCTTTTTAGTCTATTCTCATTTCCATTGATGTGTGTGTGAATCTTGGTTTTTACTCTTCTTTTTGTGTTGTTTATAATCATTTCCAGGTGATTCTTTCCCCATATATGTGCTCTCTAAATGTTGTACATGTATAGTAAGTTTAGAGTGTTGGATGAGATTTCCCTTTTATGTGACTTTCCTATTGCTCTTTTTTTCTGATTCATGTTCTATTTTGTGACCATTGCTGATTCTAGAACTGATTGAGTAGATATTGGGTCTGGTTGAGCTACACATAAGGTTTTGAACATTAACTCAGCCTCTCAAGGGGGAGTCTTGCAATCGTGTGCTGCTTAGTTTCTTGAGTGAGGTTGCTGTCTTTGACAAAATAATATGAAATTTTGTATTTTTTATATGAAATCCATTACATCTTTTAAGTGTTTAGATTTGTCAAAATCATTTCACTTTACTGTCGTGTCTTATTATCTTAAGATTGAGTTTTTAGATTTTAAATCTTTTACATCATTTCTCTTTTAACTAATTGAAATTCTAGGTAAAATAGGTATTGTTAAGTAGATAGCTGATTATGTATAACAAATAGTTCAAGGAAAAAAGACATTTCATTTATGTTGTTAAATAAAATAAGATAGAGCCACTATCAAAATCTGTTGAATGTGAGTTTTTAAGGGAACCAAATCTGTTGGTGTGCTATTCAGAATCTTCTCTTTTATTTCTTATCTTGGTAATCTGATTTTGGTGTCATATAGGATATTCAATATTAAATGGATAGTGGAGATAAAAGTTGGATGAGTCTCCGGAGATCCACCAATGAGTATATCAGTGGTGTGAATAACTTTCTTGATACAACTTTTGAACGAGCTTCCAAAGGAGATGAAATATTATGTCCTTGCAAAAAGTGTGCTAATTGTAAGTGGCATCATCGAAATGTGGTAGAGGATCACTTGGTTGTTTATGGGTTTGTGCAAGGGTACACCAAATGGATTTTTCATGGGGAAAGTTTTTCCTCGAGAAAAAATCCAGATCATAATAATAAGGAAGGTTCCAACATGCGTGACAATATTGATGGCCTACTTCATGATACTTTTAGAGATGTTGCAGGTGACTTGAGGCTTGAGGGAGTGAGAAAGGGGCTATCCGAAGATGCAAAGAATTTTTTTAAATTGCTGGAGGAAGGTAAACAAGAGTTATATCATGGGTGTGAGAATTTCTCTAAACTGTATTTAACCATTCGATTATTCTTGTTCAAATGCATTCATGGTTTGAGTAATGTGGCCTTTGGAGACTTGCTAGACCTGTTAAGAGAGGCATTTCCATTTGCTCATATACATGAGTCGTTCCACAAAGCAGCTTCCTCGGTACACTTGCTAGGAATGCGACCCTTTGTCCTCTTGATATAGAAAATTGGAAGTTGCTTGACACAAAACAGGATTTGTGGGATTATACCAAGGTTTGAAGTTTTCAATTCTCTGTTAAGTTAAATATATTAACATTTATTGCACTAACTCAATGTCCAAATTTTCAGGAGAAATATGATATTCCAGAAATCGGAAATAGATGGACTTTAAAAACAATTCAAGAAGCTTGGAGAAGGCGTAAGTTTGATTTGAAAACACACCACTTTGATGCCTACGCTAATGATCAAATTCGGATGGAAAAAAAGCCTGATGATGTTCCAACATCTCAATTTAAGGAACTTCTTAACTATTGGAACTCAGAAAAATTTCAGGTAAGTCTTACTAGTTGGTAATACGAAATAAGAGTTATTTGACTCATCGATCTTTGGAAAAGATAAAAAAAATCTCCTTCATTTTAGTGTTTCGTGGGTCCAACTTCTTTACAATTTTATTTTAGATTAATTAAACAAAGTTACTGATTTTACTTCTATATTGTGATTGATTCTAGTTTATCACTCCCATAATTAATTGTGGCAGTCATAGTACTTGCTTAAATATGGTAATTGAACCTTTATCCCACTGTTAAATTGATACTTTTGAGTATATAATATTTTTCTTAAACGGTTGTTTTCTTTCCATCCTTGCTACTTGGTTTAATTATATGATAGCTTTGGTAGTGGTTCAATTATGGTAAGTTGGGATTTATATTATCATTTTCCCTTCTGTCCTTGTTGGATCCGAGAACAACCTATAATACATGTTTCTTGGTCGAATTTTATTCCTTATGGATTGAGTTACTTCTCTTTTAGTAAGAGAATATTGTGATTAGCTGATTTGGTGGTTATTTTTGCTCTTCATTTCCAAAATATTTTAAGCTATATAAAGAGCTCTTTTCTTCTGTAATTGATCACTGGCAGTGTCTCTTCTTTCTGGGAGACCACTGAGCTCTCATCTTTTTTACAGATCACTAGTCACTGGAAAAAAGCTTTCCTCTTCTATAAAAATCACTTGATCATTGTGGAACTTCTCTTGTATTTGTAGAAAATGTCAAAAGCCAACAGTGAGAATCGGAAAAAGTTGAAGAATCCACATACTGTTGGCAAGAAAAGCTTTGCTTTAGTTCGCAATGATTTGGTATGAGCTCCTGCTTAGCATTGAATAAAAACATGTCGCATTTTAAAGAAGATGTTTGATATCCACTTTTAATGTGTACAGGAAAAAGAGAGGGAAACTAATGATACTCCATCACCTAAGGAATTTTTTGTGGTTACAAGAAAAAGAAAGCCCAATCGATCATACAAGGATACAGATGAAGATACAGCTAGTAAAATTGTGAGATTTCTATCTAATTTTTATTTTGTTTGATTTGAATTTGTTTTTTCATATTTACTCTTTATATGTGTACTTGAATTCTCTTGTTTTTTAATAATAAAACTGCATTATAGGCTGAGATGGAGAATATTGAAATGCAACAAAATGAAGATGGTAATGAGACAATTGATGCATTTGCTTCTGTCATGGGATCAGAACATCCAGGACGTTTGAGATTATATGGAAGAAGGGTTACAAAAACTACTTTGAAAGGGAAAGTGGGAAATTTTGAAGTCTCATCAAATGCAACAAATGACCTCGTGAAAAAGATGGAAGACAAAATGCTGAGAATGGAGGAAAAAATTGAGGAACAGAAGGAACAATTTGACCAACAAAAGACCACGATGAGACAAGAAATTGTAGAAGATGTCATAACAAAACTTCAACGTTCAGGCCTACCAATTGATGCTAATGTTTTGGCAACATTACTTGATGTTTCGTCAACACGAGAAACAAATATCCAGCCAATCCATCGTTCATCTACCAGTAGCAACAATCAAGGTCAGAATCATCCTCCTTCTTCTTCATTTTCTTCTACTACTGCTTTTGCAGTTTTCTGTTTGGTTCATCTTCATTTATGGCCTATTATGTTACTCTGCTTCTACTTCTTTTTCTTGTGCTACTACACTTGCAATCTTCTTGTATTATTGTTGGTGCAACTGCGATAATCTTTTTATTTTTATCGAAGTTGATATTATTGAGATTAGTGTTCTATTGTTTGCATAATTTAGGAGTATTGAACTAAACTTAAAACATCAATTGATTAAGAAGGTTTTAAAAGGTGTGCTCAAGATCTGGGTTGATTTTAGGTGTTGTTGGTTTCTAGTAAAAATATACTGACCCTATTTGTTGGTTTTTCCCTTTTGGTTCATCGTTTGTTTCTGATGTATAGTGACCGACTTTGTTCTTGTTGTATTGCCTCTTCATGTAGCCCCTATTTGTTGTTGTCTCTTGTGTTTAACTGTTCTATTTTGATCAACAAATATCATGTTTATGACTGTAATCTTTCTAGTTCTGATTCTGAGGATTGTAATTTCTGATTTATCGGAATTTAATGTCTTCCGTCCTTTGGTGGGTAGAGCTTGAAAACTGTGGTAATGGATTGAGTTGTCCTGTTCAAATGCAATGCTTGTAATGTAGTCAGCTAACTGATTTGTTCTTACTTGGTTGTTCCCTCTCATCTTTTTCACCTGGTGCTAATTCTTCTAAGTGTTTACTGGCTGCTAAATTGTCCTCATCCGTGTACACTGTTATAGCTATATTTTTCAAGTTGTTTCCTGATAGGTTTGGCTCCTCCTCATGAACAGTTAGAGCTTCTCAATGTTAGTACTATCACTTAGAGTCTTGGTTTCCTGTGAGTTATTTTCATCATGGCCCCTTTTATCTTTAATCAACTCGTTGTTCTTGAACAGTTTGTCCTCCTTTGGTAAGTCCACATTATTGTAATTCTCTGCTCCCTTCCAAAGTACAATATCAGTAACTTTGCATTTTTCTTTTTTTTAAAAAGTGATGTGGTAGTATAGGTTATGTCCAGAAAGAGTAAAAATTAGGAGTTGTGTGTCTTCTTTTCCCTTTTCATTTTTGAACTTCCTCTTTCCTAATTGTTGACCCCTTTGAAATTGTAGGTGAACAAAATGAGCAAAGCGGGGATGAAAGCAGTGAAGACGTTACTTAAAGAGAATTGGTTTATCTATATATCTACAAACATTCTAGCACTATTTTTACTTTTTGGCCTAATTTTTGTGAACTTAAATGAATGCCAACTCTTGAACATTATAGGACTATTTTTATGTTTGGGCTTAATTTTTGTGAACCTCATGTATGTTAACTCTTGAATTGTAAATGATCAAGATCATGTGTTTTTATCTTTGATATATGGATGCTACTAGTTGAAGTACATATTGATTTAATATTTTCTATCATTGTATTATAGTTTATTTCAAAAATAAAGAATATACACAGTGCCTACAATAGCCTGCAATAACCATTAAAAAAGTCTATTGCAGTAGCTTAATAACACTGTTGCAATAGGTTAGCAGAACCGTTGTAATAGCTTAGATCGAGCTGTACAGTAAAGTTGTTGCGATATATCGTTTGCAACGGTTCGCAGCCGTTGCAACAACCATAGAATAGTGTCGGCCTAGACTAAAGAATAACTGTTGCTATACATAGTGTATTGCAACGGTTTACAACTGTTGCCATAAAACCGCTACTATAGACATATCGCAACAGGCTTATATGCAACACACCATCTTCCGTTGCCATAATGCAATTGCAACAGTCTTTGAGTCTATGGCAATGAATTTTCTTGTGTTGCAACAGACCTATTTTCTAGTAGTGACACATTATTGAAAATAATTGTACTTGAACTTTAGAAGTTTAGAAGCACCAACCTTATCTCCTACTTTGATGAAAGAAGCAACATAGTCTTGTATCAACTTTTTTAGATGTTGAGCTTCCTTAGTTTCCTACCACGAAAAGTTCTAAAATTAGTTAAATATAAACTTCAAATCCAAGAATATTAGTTATATTATATATAAATTTATATATATTCAAGTTTTAATAAGTTCAAATTTTCAATTCAAGTTCATATCTAATTTCTAAACTTAATTAGTTATATATTCAAGCTAATTAGTTCCAAGTTCAAGTTCTAATTTCAAGTTCAAGTCTAAGTTCAACTTCAAATTCTAAGTTCATGTTCTAATTTCAAGTTCAAGTTCTAATTTCAAATTCAAGTTCTAAGTTCAAGTTCAAGTTCAAATTTCAAGTTCAAGTTTTAAGTTCAAGTTCAAGTTTTAAGTTCAAGTTCAAATTCTAAGTTCAAGTTCAAGTTCTAAATTCAAGTTCAACTTCTAATTTCAAGTTCAAGCTCTAAGTTCAAGTTCAAGTTCTAATTTCAAGTTCAAGTTCAAGTTCAAGTTAAAGTTCAAGTTCAAGTTCAAGTTCAAATTCAAAGTTCAAGTTCTAATTTCAAGTTCAAGTTCTAAGTTCAAGTTCAAGTTCAAGTTCTAAGTTCATGTTCAAGTTCAAGTTCTAATTTCAAGTTCAAGTTCAAGTTCAAATTTTAAGGTCAAGTTCAAGTTCAAGTTCTAAGTTCAAGTTCAAATTCAAAGTTCAAGTTCAATTTCTAAGTTCAAGTTCTAATTTCAAGTTCAAGTTCTAAGTTTAACTTCAAATTTTAAGTTCAAGTTCAAGTTCAAGTTCAAGTTCAAGTTCTAATTTCAAGTTCAAGTTCTAAGTTCACGTTCAAATTCTAAGTTCAACTTCAAGTTCTAAATTTAAATTCAAGTTCTAATATCAAGTTCAAGTTCTAAGTTCAAGTTCAAGTTCTAAGTTCAAGTTCTAAGTTCTAAGTTCAAGTTCAAGTTCAAGTTCTAATTTTAAGTTCAAGTTCAAGTTCTAAGTTCATGACATTCAAACATTCATCATCTAAATACATGGCATTCAAACATTCATCATCTAAATTCATGGCATTCAAACATTCATCATCTACTCATAACACTTCAATTACTAATTTCTAACTTCAAATTATTAACACTTTACTAACTAGTCCTACAATCAAATCCAAAAAAATCCCAATTCAACCTCAAATTACATATTCTCAAGTTTAAACTAGTCCTAAAATACAAAAATGCTAATTCTTCACTAACCAACAATGCCCAATTTAAAAATGCCTAATTTTTTATAAAAAAAACTCTAAAATAAAATTCTTCAATTATCTATACCTAGCTAACAATAATCAAATCAAATTAACAATTGAATAACACAACCCAACAAACAAAAACAATAATATACTAACAAACATTCAATTATAATCACTAGAATTAAAGCTAAGTATCAATACTAGATGGACACAAACACATTATTGAAAACAATTGAACTTGAACTTTAGATATTTAGAAGCACCAACCTTATCTCCTACTTTGATGAAAGAAGCAATATAGTCTTGTATCAACTTTTTTAGATGTTGAGCTTACTCAATTGCCTAGCACGAAAAGTTCTAAAATTAGTTAAATATAAACTTCAAATCCAATAATATTATATATATATATATATGTATATATATATATATATATGTTCCAGTTTTAATAAGTTCAAGTTTTCAATTCAAGTTCATATCTAATTTCTAAACTTAATTAGTTATATATTCAAGCTAATTAGTTCCAAGTTCAAGTTCTAATTTCAAGTTCAAGTCTAAGTTCAACTTCAAATTCTAAGTCATGTTCTAAGTTCAAGTTCAAGTTCTAATTTCACGTTCAACTTCTAAGTTCAAGTTCAAGTTCAAATTTCAAGTTCAATTTCTCAGTTCAAGTTCAAATTCTAAGTTCAAGCTCTAATTTCAAGTTCAAGTTGAAATTCTAATTACAAGTTCAATTTCAAATTCTAGGTTCAAGTTCTAATTTCAAGTTCAAGTTCTAAGTTTAAGTTCAAAGTTTAAGTTCAAAGTCTAAGTTCAAGTTCAAGTTCTAAGTTCAAGTTCAAGTTCTAAGTTCAAGTTCAAATTCTAAGTTCAAGTTCAAGTTCTAAATTCAAGTTCAACTTCTAATTTCAAGTTCAACTTCTAAGTTCAAGTTCAACTTCTAAGTTCAAGTTCCAGTTCAAGTTCTAAGTTCAAGTTCAAGTTCAAGTTCAAGTTAAGTTCAAGTTCAAGTTCTAGTTCAAGTTTAAGTTCAAGTTCTAAGTTCAAGTTCAAGTTCTAATTTCAAGTTCAAGTTCTAAGTTCACGTTCAAATTCTAAGTTCAACTTCAAATTCTAAGTTCAAGTTCTAGTTCTAAATTCAAGTTCAAGTTCTAATTTCAACTTCTAAGTTCAAGTTCAAGTTCAAGTTCTAAGTTCAAGTTTAACTTCTAAAGTCAAGTTCAAGTTCTAAGTTCAAGTGCAAGTTCTAAGTTCAAGTTCAAATTCTAAGTTCAAGTTCTAATTTCAAGTTCAAGTTCTAAGTTTAACTTCAAATTCTAAGTTCAAGTTCAAGTTCTAATTTCAAGTTCAAGTTCTAAGTTCACGTTCAAATTCTAAGTTCAACTTCAAGTTCTAAATTCAAGTTCAAGTTCTAATATCAAGTTCAAGTTCTAAGTTCAAGTTAAAGTTCAAGTTCAAATTTTAAGTTCAAGTTCAAATTTTAAGTTCAAGTTCAAGTTCAAGTTCTAAGTTCATGACATTCAAACATTCATCATCTAAATTCATGATATTCAAACTTTCATCATCTACTCATAACACTTCAATTACTAATTTCTAACTTCAAATTATTAACACTTTACTAACTAGTCCTAAAATCAAATCCAAAAAAATCACAATTCAACCTCAAATTACATATTCTCAAGTTTAAACTAGTCCTAAAATACAAAAATGCTAATTCTTCACTAACTAACAATGCCCAATTTTAAAATGCCCAATTTTTTTAAAAAAAACCCTAAAATAAAAATCTTCAATTATCTATACCTAACTAACAATAATCAAATCAAATTAACAATTGAATAACACAACCCAACAAACAAAAACAATAATATACTAACAAACAATCAATTATAATCACTAGAATTGAAAAAAAAAACTAAAATGTAACCCTAGCTGCTGCAGCGACGGCGACGGGCCAGCGATGGCGACGGGCAAGGCCAGCGACGACGACGACGACGGGGAAGGGCGGCGATGGGAGTTGGGGAGACCAATATATATATATATATATATATATATATATATATATATAGAGAGAGAGAGAGAGAGAGAGAAGGGAGATAATAAGGGTGAAGAGAGAGAGGAAAATAAGAATATGGCAATTTGTCTTTAAGATATTTAAAAAAAAGCAACGGACAGCGTCTCTAAGTTCGTCGCTTTTTTTAAATATAGTTGACCAACATTTTGATCAAAAAGCGACGGACTAAGAGACACTATCCGTCACTTTTTAAAATAGTTGACTAGATATTTTGACCAAAAAGCGACGGACTAAGAGATGCCGTCCCTCGCTTTTTTAAAAACTAATTAATAAAATAAAATAAAAACGACGGATAACGTGGTTATTTTTTTATTTATATAGAATTATTTTTAATAAAAGAGATGGACGACGTCTCTATATATATTAAATAAATAATTATTAATTATATATATATTTAGCACAAAAACCGTGAAAAAAAGCGACGGACTAAGAGATGCCGTCCGTCGCTTTTTGTAAAATAATTTAAAAAATAATTATTTTTATTAAAAAGCGACGGACAGTGTGGCAAAAGGCGTCGCTTTTTGGAGCGACGTCGTCCGTCGTTTTTAAGTAGTTTTTTAGTAGTGATCAATTCTTCTGTGATTCGTTAACAACTTATATTTCACCATAGATTTGTGGATGGTATGTAGTGAAATCATTGAGATTCACTCCTAACATTGCAATCAAATTTTGCTAAACCTTAGGCAATCTATGTAGTTTGTAAATATTTTCTAAACTGAGTCAGATTATGAGCTGAGTAAGGATGAGCTAGACACACAAAAGGGGCATACTTTGTCAGTCTATTCACAACCATCCATATCAATGTTTTCCCCTTGGACTTAGGAAGTGTCTATGAAATTCATATTGATGCTGCTTCATGGTGTTGAAGCCAAACTTAATTGTTGTAGAACACTAGGATATGAATCATTGCCATATTAATGCGTCTTTGGCATATATTATATATGTTGACATAAGCATGCACATCATCATTTAACCCTGCCCCTCCCTCTCCTCCCCTTCGTTTCTAGTAAAATAATGCAACTAACTTTCTATAGGTGTTCTCAATACAATAATGTCCCCCACTATAATGTTATGTCAAAACTGAATGATATTGGTTTTTAGTTGAGGATCTGTTCCAATGACCAACTTTCCTTGTCTCCTTAGTTGACCATGTAAGAATGTATACCCTGGATATTTTTTTTTATTTTTCTTATTTAAGTGTTGTGTTATTACACTAACTTCAAAATTTGAAGTCCAACTCTACTTAGTCATTTTCAAAAGGTCAGTTTTCACAATAGAAAGAGTAAGAGCTGCCAGCTCCACCAGTGATAACCTAGAAAGAACATCAATCACTGTGTTTTCCTTTATCTTTTTATACTCTATAATAAAGTTAAATTGCATTAGTTTGACTATCCATTTCATTTGTGATTCAATATGAAGCTTTTGCTCCAATAAGAAATTGAGAATCTTCTTGTCTATTTTGACTACAAATTGACCAACCATTTATATATTTAATTTTTTTAATTAATATAAATTTGTAATTTTTTCTTAATATTTCATTCTTCGTAGTTCTCGAAAAAATGTGACACATTTTTATATTTAAAAATAGTTTTTTTTTTAATTTCTTACTTTATTTACAATAATATATTTTCTTGCTTTAAAATATCATACTATGCTTAAAATTACAAAGTTTCAAAAGTTAAATTTCATAAACACAGTGTCACGAAATATAAATTAATGGAATATACATATTTTTTAGATAGATTTTCCACCTACCAATCAAAAAACGCTTTTAGCCATGATTTAAAAAATTATGATAAATTAATTTAAAAAAAAGAAAGGTTCTCTATGTATAAGAAATTGATGTAAAACATTGTGGGCCTAAAATATCGTAGGCAAAACAGGTGGGTATGAAAATTTTACTTTGTTTTTTCATTTTTAATGATTAACTCTTCATTCTACCAAAACCCTATATTATAAGTAATCATTTTCTCTCTTTTGACTTCACCTAGAAGTGCCGCAATGTTGTTCTTCACCTAAAACTATTGGTTCACCCAAAATTGCTACTTCAGTTAAAAAAAAGCGACTTCTGGTAGATTCACTTTATTTAGGTAACAAATCTTTGATAACTATGATTTACAAGTCTTTTTTTTTTTTTGTTAATTATTCAATGATTTTTTTTTTATGATTTATGTTTGTGCAAAATTTTGAAACAATTTAGGGAAATAAATAATTTTGGAAAGAAAATTTTCTTTCTTTCTCAACCATCTATGTTTGGCTGTTTAAATTTCATCGTATTTTGAGATGTTTTTCTTGATTGTCAGTTTTTAGCTTTGGCTCTGCTATTATTTGGATCAAACTCAAAAGTTTTGTTATAATTCTATGAAAATACTCTAGATCGACGGCATGGATGAGCCTCTGTGTGGTGTGGTAAGATAAGGATCACTAGAGGCCTAATTTTTCCTTTCAGCAAGAACCCTAACCCTTCACGTTTCGGGCCTTCTCTTCTATACCATTTACATACATCGGTGATTCTGAAATATATCTGCCATTATAGTATAAATTTAAACCTTTTTTCACCATTAATATATTTAGGTAACTTTTTCAAACATCAATGTCTACGTCCCTTTGATTGGATGAGAAAGAATTTTTTTTTTCGAAGTAATCTCCCAGATCTCAAATCTAGGAGTCCATTTCTCAGTATGAGCATACAATAAACGTATCAATTCGTTGAAAGTGAAAGTGTCACCACTATTAAGGATTTCCACTAATATTAGCTAGGTTGTTTGATGGTTCACTACGGTTGAAGCTTAGAGAGTTCTTTTTATTTTCAAAGGCTATCCTATTATTTTTTCTAACTGATGAACCACTACTCATATGCCTCTCAATCTCATATCTTCTACTTAGTTAAGCCATTGACTACTTCTATATCTTTAGACAATCTTGATTTTTGATAGACGTTTTTAGTCTTTATATCTATGAAAATAGAAAGCTAAGAGAAGATTCTAAATAATTCTATCAAACCGAACAATAAAAAGAGAAAGATAGAAAAAAAGGGAAGGTGAAAATTAGTTGATTGTCCAAGTTTGTTGTCATTTTTATCTATTTTTTAATCTAGATTTGCTACAGTTTTTTGTCTTGTTTTAATGTATATTTGATTCATTTTTGCTATAGTTTTATGTCTAAATTTTGGTTTATTTTGCTGAAATTTTTGATGTAAAGTTGGTCCACAATTTTAACAGTTTTTTTGTCCCATTTTGCTTTTTTTTTTTTTTATATTTGGGTATATATTATGTATGTATAATTGCATTGATGTTTGAGAATTGCAGACACAAAGTGCACAAAATACAAGAAATCAGAAAAAACATAAATTCTCGCATATCAATGGTAGAATAAGCAATGCAATGAGAGGTCATCAAATGGTGAGTTTACAAATTAAATATGTTGCATGTTACTTATTTTTACTCTATACTTAATTAATGATAGGCGTAAAAATTAGAAAACTATATGTGCCAGAGTGAGATTTTTTTGTCAACTTTATAGAAAAAATTCTAAATTTCTTCATATTCCAATAAATGCATTTTAATATTAAAAAATAATTTATTTCTTAACCTACTTTATTTATATTAGTTTGGTTTTATGTTATAAAGTAAGTGAAATATTTTTATATTTGAAATAATTTATTTTTAAACTTCTTACTTTATTTAAAATAATATGCTTTTATAGCTTTAAAAATATCACGCTATACTTAAAATCACAAAGTTTCAAAAAATTAATTTATTACATACAATGCCATATAAAATAAATTAGCGAAAACACTAAATACTCTCTATAGATATATTTTTCACCTACGTATATTACCAAACATATGGCTTTTAGCCCCAAATTTTTAGCCAGGTTGAAAAATATTATATGACAGATTAATTTTTAAAAATGAAAGTACTCTACATATAAGAAATTGTCGCTAAAGTATCTGAAAATAATAGATTAGTACTAAAATTTCAACCCCTCCCTTTTAAAAAAAAAATATTTCCTCTCTTTTCAACATAAATTCTATACGCATAAGAAATTATCTCCTCTACCTTTTAGTGTCACCCCAACACGATGATTTATTTTATTGTTTTTAATTTCCAAGTTCAAAAAATTAAATTAGTACTTGAATTAGTTTGACACTATTAGCTTAAAACAAAAAAATTAGTCTGATAGTAAGAATAATTGAAGCATATGTGGGTGTGGTTAACAAATTGAGTTGAGAATCATGAGGTATTAGCCTCAAATTTCAACGTAGATAAAAACACTTTTCCCCTTCAATGACTCTCTTATCTATTTGGAATAGAAATCTGTTAGTGCTCTCTTTCGCATCTCGTCGAACTTTGTCTATTTCGAGCAATTTTATCGTATATTGAGCTTTAATTTTTGTTTCTTTCTTTGTTTTTCATATCTCTTTAAGTTTTCATATGTTTGAATAATATTCTATTCTAGTATATATTTTCTATAGTATTTATTTCCTTTGATATATTCAACATCACTGTCAATTATCATAATATACATGTATTGGACTTCTCCCTTCATTTTTGACTAATAGCGACCGAGTTAAGGCTTTTAAAGACCAAATATCCCTTCTCTAAAAGCTTATTTTCTTGTAGTACACACCAAGAAAAGACTTCTTTTCATCTTATACTTTTGTTAACTCCTCCTCCTTCTTCTCCTTCGTCTCCTTCTTTTTCTCCTTCTCCTCCGTCTCGTTCTTCTCCTTCGTCTCTTTCTTCTCATTCTTCTTCTGTTTCCCACTAAAATTGTCTCTTAAATTTCCAATTCATTATCGTCAACTGGCATGGATGAAAAGAAGTGCTACTGCAAGTTAGGATTTTACAATATTCTAGAGAAATCTATTTTTCATTTTTACGGAATTGTATCATTTCTTCAATGTCTAATCCAAAGCATTCGCTTACCTGGAAGAAGACCTTCTTTTACAATTTCTTTCCATCAAAAAATGAAGAACAAGCTTGAAAACTTAACAACACTTGGTATGTAGTGACTCGAGAGTTAATTGAGATACAAGATATGTATATATCCTCCCCGAAAATAAATCTAAAAATTCCATGGCAGATCAAGATAAAGATTACCACTAATTAGGTTGAGGTACTACTACTACTGCTACTACTTGAGGAGGGGGTTGATACTTGTAAAATTTGTAATGCAAATATTAGTATATCTCTAAGGATCTGTCTACAATACGACACAACTATGTTGGTCTAATAACCACTTTATAAAACATAACAGAGTAGAAACTTTTTTTTTTTTAGAAAACTGGATATAATGATGAGTAGCGTCTGGGTAATTGGGTTATATAGAAGTATGTTTTGTGTAACGGAAAACAACTTTTAGATGAATTGTGATAAAAAAAGTTTCCTTATATGTCAAAATCAGTCACTCACCACTGTAAATGCAAATACAAATATGAATGGGCCTGGACCCAAAATATGATTAGGCCTGGACGCATACAAACTGACATTTCAAGTCCGGCCATTAAAGGAGTTTCTTTTGCTTCTTAGGCTTGTATAATATTTTATTTTTATTTTTTATTCTGTGTTGAAAGTTGGATTTTTAGATTGTGATTGGTCACCCTGAGTTAATTCTTGTTTCCATAAAATTTAGTGTGTTTTCTGGCTGGTAATCTTTATCTTGATCTGCCATGGAATTTTCAGATTAATTTTCGGGGAGGATATATATTTTGTATCTCAAATAGCTCTCGAGTCACTACATTCAGTGTTGTTAAGTTTGCAAGCTTCTTCTTCTTTTTTTGATGGAAAGAAATTGTAAAAGAAGGTCTTCTTCCAGGCAAGTGAAGGCTTTGGATTAGACATTGAAGAAATGATACAATTCCCCAAATATGAAAAAGAGATTTCTCTAGAATATAGTAAAATCCTAACTTGCCGTAGCACTTATTTTCATCCATGTCAGTTGATGATAACAAATTGGAAATTTGGGAGACAATTATAGTGGGAAACATAAGAAAAAGGGGGAGGAGGAGAAGGGAATTTATAGTTATAAATGACAGCAATAACCATTTTTCAGTTTTCAGTTTTTGTTTTTCTCTGTTTTTTCTCTTTCACATTTTTTCATTTTTTTTATGTTGGAACTAAATTAATTTTTTTAACCAACAATTATAATATGGTTTGTGTTAAATGAATAAGAATAGCAGTGAATAATATATATTAGAATAGAAATAGTATCATGTATTGGTGTTGTTATAGTTTATGACGAACAAAAATGGTATTAATAAATTTAATTATTACCAAACAAAAAATTAATAATATCAAAGTTAGTATGTATTATTTTCTTCAGTATGTTCTACCAAATGATTGATAAGTATTATGGAGGTGTTGCTCAATTATTTCAAATGTAGATTTTCATGGCTTATTCAAATTAGAGAAAACACATATAAATTCCCCTGATTTAGCAGCAAAACTTACTTTAGCATTTTATTTATACATACGTTTATTTACCCCCTTAATTTTATTTGAAGTGAATAAATACCACCCTTAATGCTATGTGGCATAACAAAATAGTCAGGCGCGCATTTATTTTTTGTTAAAAAACTGGTTCCACTAATAGATGCATTATATAATTAAAAAAGAAGAAAAATCATCTCCTTTCATCTTCTCCAGATCGCCCACCCCAGCCCCAATCCCCTTTCTTCTTCTGCAAACCCCCAACACTTTTCTCTTATTTTGAACCCCTTACCTCGCCCCCTTTTTCCTTCTTCGAACACCCCCATCGCATCACCACCACACTTGCATCTTAATCTTCATCTTCTTTCTTATTTTTTTAATTTCCGATCTACTAAAGAGAGCAAAATCATTTTAATTATATTAATTTATGTGACTTCCAGTATTTCACTTTGTGTAGGGTCCAATTCGAGGGAAAATGTTTTCTACCAAGGATTTTTTCATACTCAGGACTAGAACCCGAATTTTCTGATTAAGAGAGGAGCAACACATGTGCCGTAACACATCCTTTTGTGATACTTCATTTTCCTTTATCTGTTGGTATAAAAATTAATTGTGAACCGAAGGTGAAAATGTTATTTTACCATTTAGGTGTATTAACTTAACATTAATTTTACATTGAATCGAAAAAAAAGTTAATGTACATTTTTAATAAATAAAGGTAATTTTTTTGGTGATGTTTGGAAAAGATAAAAAATATTAAAAGGTAATTACATTTTTTGAGCATACCACTTTTAAAAAAGGAAAAGATAAAAAAATACTTTTCTTTTTCATTCTTTCGGTCTCCCCAATTTTCTTTTATGGAAGCTATGTTCATATTCTGCGTCGCATTTGTTAAATTGATCGTTGAAAGATTGTGATTTAATTTGTTAATTTAATTGAAAAGGTTGTCTACTGCTTTGATACTTTGGTAGCTCACTACAACAACCAACGCCCAACAAGCTCCTTCTCCTGCTTTCAATGAGGCTCCACAATAACCTACTTTCTCTTTTGCCTTCAAAATTGAAACACCCACATCCTGTTTGCGAGACCTACTTGTGGGACTACACTTGTATGTTGTTATATGTGCTTTATGGGCTATAGAGATTGGGTTAATTGTTTTACACTCTTGGGTATGTGCTTGTTGTTGTGACAAAAATATGAAAACGAAAATCTAAAAATAAAGAACACCAAGTTTAACGTCGAAAAATCCTTCAAACTGAAGGTTACAACCAAGGGATCTACAGGATCTGAATTGCTTCACTATAATATTAAGAGGGTTACAAATATTATTCTAATGGCTACACAACAAGTTCCAAAAGAGAACAAACAATATCTTTACCAACAAACCCTGCTTCTGTTCGGGACCTATACCCGGATCTTACTGACTTCTGTGTAACACCTTACAATCTAATAGACTACACTAGGGCAAAGTGAGATGGCAAGGGCCAAGGAAGAGGGCTTGGACAACCCAACCTTTCCTAGGCACTGCCTACCTTCCCACGAGAGCCTTGATGTTTCGTGGTGGTCATCACAGATCATGGTGCCACTCGTGGAAGGCAAGGCAATAGCTCCCCAAGGCTGCCCAAAACAGTCTCCTCCACATGAGCCACTTCACGGCCGTGGGAGGTGTCGTGGTGGTGCCTTAGATTTTTAGGGGCTAAGCGAGGGTGGCCTAGCCATTGGTCCAAAACAACGAGGAGGACCACGGCTTGTGGATCCTCTCGTGAAAAGTAGACAGTGCACTGCCAAGTGGGGGTTAAATGGGTCATTTCGGTTTTAATTAAACTAAATATATGTCGTTTTGCCTAAGTCTAAGACCCCTATATAAGTCATTTTAACTCTAAAACTCACTCATTCAAGTCATTATTTCCAAAACCCAAAAGAAATCCCCAAAGTTCTTCCTCTCAAATAAATTCTCTCTCTAGAAACTTGAAGAAGAAGAAGGAGATTCAAGCTAGGGTTCAAGAGCAAGCTTTCATACATCAATTTCCTTGGGCTTTGATAGTAAGGTATGGTAGTTTTGATCCATGGGTTCCTTTCATCCATGGAGTTCCTTAAAATATCTCCAATTTCAAAAAGGTAGAAATTCCCAATTATTAGAGTTTTGTTCAATTATCATGAGTTCTCTTCAAAGTTAATTTAAATAATTGAATTATGTTATATTAAGCATGAATTGATGAATCCCTATGATTTTTATGATGTTTCCCCATGAACCCATGTAAATCCCATATTTCTCAATTATGATGATATTATGTGGGTCTTTGTTGATGAAAGAGGATTTTTATGAACTAATGCATGAAGTGATAGAATCAGATGAATTTATGATGAAATCCCTATCTAATGCTTGAATTCTAGATTTGGTAATTGAAAGTAGGCTTTGAACCTTGAAAGGGAAAAGTATGAGATTATGCATGTCTTTATGAAATTTATGTAAATGCTTTACGGATGCATTGAGAGTAAAGTGTCAATGATTATGATGTTGTTGTTGTGTTGTTGAAAGGGCATTCTCATAAACACATATTAACATGATGTGAAAGGTTTTCTTACATAGTAAGGATTCTTAGGTTGAAAGGCTTTCTCACCTAATTGAATCAAAGGCTAAGAGCTATTATGAATAGATCATGGATGGTGAAAGGTTTACTCACACATGGTCTAAGGAGCAATCCTATGATAAGATATGTCAAGACTTAATAACTACTCCGTGGGATTTATGCTTAGCACCGAGAGGATATTGATGTGAGATGGAAGCTCTCTCGTCATTAGAGGTCGGGTTTTTAGTAACAATCTCCTTATCCCTTAAATTATGTTCCCCCCATAGGTTGATTAGCTAGTGGATCCACTTAAGCTAGAAGTTCATGGTTCTACCTTAGGCAAGTAGAACAACCCTTTTCGGTGTGGGAGACACCAGGTGATCATGTTATAGCTTACGTCGTCTCAATGTCGGTTAAGGCTTATTCACACAATAACATTAATAATGAACTAAAGTTACTTCAAGAAGTATCACATATGAGTTTAAAGGTTTTAAAGATGATGTTGGTTGCATTGACTATGTTTAATGACTTATTATTTCTAACCCTATTTATATTATGTTTTACCTTGCTCAATTGCATGTCTTGAAATGAAATGTCCCTTTTTGTATGTTTTAAATGTTTTTATGCATGACTATCATATTTAATGCAATTTTGTACTAACGCATACTCTTGCCTACATTTTTCCTAAATGGAGGGTCCGACAGTCAGGGTCATCCATTTCGTAGCTAAGTGTTGATTTAGAGATTTCCAAGCTTTGGTGAGTCCTCATGCTTTGAGGATGGAGTTTTATTGTTTTCGGTTTCTTTTATGTATTTTCCCTTTTTGGACAGGATGTATGGGCTATGCCTAATTTCATTCGATTGTAATAGAAGGCTATGATGAAATAAAATGTCTAGATTTCCTCTTTTCTAAAAAAATGTTTTTGGTCTTTAAATGTTGTTTTACTCTTTTGGTTCTATTTCTTATGTTATGAAAGCTAAGTGGCTTGTATGGAGTCCTTCGGGGTTCTATACACCATGTTACATCTAAGGGGTACCCCTGGGTCGTTACATTTCTAATCTGATCTCAACCGTTCAAATCAACCACCAAAACGTCAGGAACACTCAGTCAAAATTTCTGCCCGATCCAATGGTGAGTTAATTGGGAAACGTGATCTGAATGTTGCTGGACGGAGAAAAAGACCGCAACAAAGGAACCATTTTTCTTCTCTCTTCTCTCTTGTTGAAAGCTCTCTCAAAAACCTCTCTTATATCCTAATGTCTTTCAAAGACAGTACAAATGAACAATTGAACAATTCTCTCAAGAACCTCCTCTATTTATAGAATTGTACTTCTCCTTACAAATCCAAAACCAACTCCAAATAGAACTACTATTCAAATCCTTTTCCTAATAGAATTGGAAACCAAATAAAGAGAATAACTCCAATCCTTTTTCAAGTAGGATTAGGCCATGGGCCTTTCGCTGGAACATGGGTCATAGCCCAACAAATTCCCCCTCCAGCAAGGGGCCAAATGGACTTCAAGTGAAGGAACTCTTGCTTCATGCCTGCCACATTTCTACAAAACTCATGCTTGTCTACGATCACCACTTTTGTAAGCATATCTAAAGAATTGTCATCAGTGTGTATCTTTTCAACCTTAAATGATTTCTCTTCGAGGGCCATTCTAATCCAATGATACTTTCTACTCATATGCTTGGACTTAGAATGAAAGGTAAACTGCTTGGTGAGATAAATAGCACTTTGATTATCACAAAATAAGATGGACCTTATTGTTCAAAGTCAAAATCTTTGACAAACTCCTCCATCCAAAACAATTGTTTGGCACCTTCAGTGATGGCAATATATTCAGCTTCGGTGGTAGATAGAGCTATGCACTTCTATAGTCTTGATTGCCAGGAAATAGCCCCCACTTCAAAAGTGATCAAATAAAAAGAAATGAATTTTGAATTGTCCAGATTTCCTCCCAGATCAGAATCTATGTAGCATACAAGTTCAGGCTTACCACAACCAAAGCACAACTCCATATCTGAAGTACCCTTTAAATATCTTAATATCCATTTCATTGCCTTCCAATGTTCTTTTCCAGGAATTAAAAGTAATCTGCTAACGGTTCCAACAACATGTGTTATATTTAGTCTAGTGCAAACCATAGCATACATCAAACTACCAACTATAGAGCCAAATGGAATACATGACATCTCATTATTCTCTTCATTAGTAGACTCTGGGTTGTACTCAACATAAAGTGTTTAGCAAGAGGTGTACTAACCACTTTTGTCTTTGTCATGTTGAACCTCTTAATTACTTTCTCAATATACTACTGCTTGTGTCTATCTCAATGAATTTGTATGCCTAAGATCTTCTTTGCTGCCCCAAGTCCTTCATCGCAAACAATTGGCTCAACTCCTTCTTAAAGTCTGCAATTCTAGATTTATTTTTACCAACAATCATCATATCATCCACATAAAGTAATAAGATAATAAAATCATCATCAGAGAACTTCTGAAAGAATACACAACGATCTGAAGCAGTTTTCTTATATCCTTGATGCAAACTCCATCTACCACTGCCTTGGAGCTTGTTTCAAGCTACACAAGCTCTTTCTCAATTTACAAACATGGTTTTCTATTCCTTTAACTATGAAGCCTTTAGGTTTCTTGTCACGCCTCGAGCCTACACCCTGGGCGGTACTGGCACTCGAGAACCATTTATTGCCCCAAGCGAGCCCTTGGCATGGCTTACTCACTCAGCGGAAGACTTACTCATGATATAAATACTATAAACGTAAACTAAACTTCTTAATAATAAACTTAGAATGTATTAAAATAACATTCATTGGCCAAAGTGGCAACTCAAGTCTCAACCATCAAAATAGGAAATAGAAAGACTCCATAACTAACATCACTAACTGTCTATGAAGCCTCTAAACAATTGAGATGGACGTCGGGACAAGATCCACGACATCCTAATGAACTAAACATACTGAAAATTAGAAAAGGGGATCCTTCGGAAGTAAGGAGGCTCACCAACAAAATCTGAAGCTAAACTAAAATCAACGATGAACTGGATGTTAATCCTAGTTACATGTATCTGCATCATAAAAAGATGTAGGCCAAACGGCATCAGTACATTGAATGTACGAGCATGCAAGGGTAATACCAAACAAGACATAAGCTTGAAAGGAACTGAAAGAATAAACCTGGTCTCAACTGAACTGAACTCATTTCAATATAAAGCAATAATGTAAATGCAATATAAACAAAAGCTTTTAAAATATGAATAACAACTCTGTGTATTTAGAAATACCATAGTAACTCTGAATGTATGCAAAGATACAATATAAACTCTGGAATGTATATAACAATACAATTTACTTCTGTGAATATAAGAATACAAAATACATATGTGGGATTTTCTCTAACAGACAAACATCACTTAAGAGCTATTGTGATGATACAACGTTTTGCCTCACGCTGCCAGGGCAGCCCTATACCTTGCCGAGGGTATAGAACCTAACTACTAAGTGGATCCACTAGTTTATGCTAAAAAGCAGTAAGGAATCATCTAAAAAGTATGATCCTTTTCTACCCATGGTGGCTGGAAGTTTTCTGAACTCTCCCCTATATCGGTGATCAATACTACTACCAAAATATAAGACTAGCTCTTATGTTTAAAAACGTACTTCTTTCTGTGGTTTGAGATAATTGCTCAAAACATAGCTCAAGGGTTCCTATTGGAAATCAAAGTTTCCTCACTTCCTTAATTGTGAAAGCATTTACTCTTTACTGAAAACTAGCTCAAAGGCTCTTTTGGAAATCAAAGTTTCATTTTCTTGTTTAAATGTGAAAACATCTTACTCTTTGGGAATACATAGTCCCGATATACTCTTTTGAAGAAATGAACTTCAATCTTTACTCTTTACTCAACTCAAAATTCAAGTCTTAAAACAAAGTTAAAACATTTGTAAAAGACTTTTGGAAAACTCTATGAACTTCTCTTGACTTGACTCTTAACTTTCCTTGAATTGAATTATGGATTAAAGGCTCATGATCTAATGTTATTAATGAATTCATGTTGTTTAGACGTACCTTAGAGTGTAGGAATCAACTAGGAAACATAGGTACGTTTCAAGGGAACTAATACGAAAAGAAGAGGGAAAAAGTAGAAGACCTTGCGTCCTTAGCGCTCTGAGTAGCGCGGGGCGCCAGATCCAAAACTTCAGAACTGAAGTTGGGGTGCACTGGCTGGCGTGGTGCCCCAGGGGAAAAACTTCATAACTGAAAATGGGGGACTCTGGCTGGGGTGCCGCCCTAGACCCCTGCCCATAAAATTCCAATTTTTATTGGTCGGTTTTCAACTCTAAAACCTCTAGTTTCGATTGGTTCTTTCCCTAAATACTTAGATTCGACTACATAAACAAAATATGCAAGAATCTACTCAAAACGACACCTAATTTCATGAATTTGAATCAACAACTCCTCAACAATTTCAACGAATCCAGAATTCAATAGAACTTCAATAAAACCCATCAAGAACTCAATTTCTAAACCTTCAAGAATCTAAATTTACTGAAATAAATCATGATTGGAGCGTGGGTGAACTTACCCAATGCTATGTGATCTCACATACCTCGTAGGGATCATCCCTTGACAAAATCCACAAGCAATTACTCAAGAAGTTTGGCTCTTTCTCCTCTTTTCTCCTCTTGCGTTCTTTCTCTAAAAACCCTAGCGTGAATTCTTTGAGTGCGTAAACTGATAAAATTCAGTTTAGACCCCTAAGTAATTACCAAAAATGAAATAATTTAATTGGGTAGTGAAAAGACCATAATACCCTTCAAAATCCGGTTTTGATTTTCCTTATCTAGATAGCCCAACTTCAAATGGGCATAT
Organism: Solanum okadae; assembly: GCA_036553675.1. Taxonomy (NCBI): domain Eukaryota; kingdom Viridiplantae; phylum Streptophyta; class Magnoliopsida; order Solanales; family Solanaceae; genus Solanum; species Solanum okadae. The sequence continues at coordinate 21,776,049 of CM071688.1, read as the reverse complement.
CTTACTCATACAAACTCGAAACTAAGAAAACTTGGCGGCATTGGAAAGACAATTCAAATATATTTCCTACGGTATCTTGTAGCACACCTAACTCATCCTGATCTTTATGATAATTTGAAATCGACCCAAAACTCATACTTAACTTAATTTTGTCAAATTTTCCAGATTTTCATTCTTTCCAAAAATGACTTTTTCTATTTCTAGCTCTTTCTTGTTGTGGGGTGTTACAATATCTCCCCCTCGGGAACATTTTCCCTCGAATGAGATTATTCTTAGTAGGCTAAGGGTGTAACATATAACATTCAGCTCAAACACCAAACAAGAAAATCTAACACATCAAGCATATAAATTATAGAGTACTAAGAAGAGAATTAGTTCCTTCGTCTCGAATTCCTTTCGGCCCAAAGAGATGTGGATATCTCTTCTTCATATCCTCTTCAGCTTCCCAAGTAGCTACCTCAACAAAATGATTTCTTCAAAGAACTTTGACTGATGCTACTTCCTTGGTCCTAACTTGCCAACCTGACGGTCTAGAATCTGAACATGAATCTCCTCATAAGATAAACTATCCTTGATTCCAGTATCTTCAGTTAGTATGATCAATCAAGGATCGCCCATACACTTTTTGAACATGGAGATGTGGAATACCGAATGAACTACTGCTAACTCTTGTGGTAGCTCACTCATAAGCTAGATTGCCAATCCTCTTGGATATTCTGTAAGGACCAATATACTGGGGACTAAGCTTCCCCTTACCAAATCTCATAACACCCTTCATGGGTGAAACTTTTAAGTAAACCCAATCATCTACTTCAAACTCTAAGTCTCTTCTCCTAACATCAGTGTAGGATTTTTGACGACTCTGCACTGTTTTCAGGCTCTCTTGAATAACTTTCACCTTCTACATAGCTTGGTGAACTAAGTATGGTCATATCAACCCAGCTTCACCAACTTCAAACTATCCAATAGGAGATCTGTATCTTCTCCCATAAAGAGCTTCATAAGGAGCCATCTAGATGCAAGAGTGGTAATTATTGTTGTAAACAAACTCGATGAGAGGTAGGTGATCATCCCAATTGCCATTGAAATCAATCACACAGGCCCTCAACATATCTTCTAAAGTCTGAATAGTGCACTCTACTTGACCATAGGATGAAAAGCAATACTTCCAAAAATGTGCAGTAAATTGCGCACCTCTGTCTGAAATAATGGAGACCGAAACTCCATGAAGTCTTACTACCTCTTGAATGTACAACTTGGCATAATCTTCTGCTGAATGGGTAGTCTTTACTAGCAAAAAGTGGGCTGATTTTGTCAACTATAGACAATCACCCAAATGGAATCATGTTGCCTGCGAGACCATGGAAACCCAGTAATGAAGTCCATATTGATCATCTCCCACTTCCATTTCAGAAGCTCTATATTCTGAGCCATACCACCTGGCCTTTGGTGCTCTACTTTAACTTGTTGACAATTCGCACACTTAGCAACAAACTCTGTAATTCCCTTCTTCATACTACTCCACCAATAAACTTCTCTCAAATCATGATACATCTTTGTGGAACCCGGATGGATAGAATATCTGGAGCTATGAGCTTCATCCATGATCCTCTCTAGGAGTTCATCCACCCCTGGTACACACAACCTACCTTGATACCTCAACACACCATCTCCTCATTGTTCCAAAGCCATTACTTTTTGCTTATGAACATTTGCCTTCAATTCAAGAAATATAGGATCTTGGTCTTGCTTTTCTTTCAGTTGTGACACTAATGATAATTCAGCCCCATTCATCACCACTACCCGTCCTTCTATGGAATCCATTAGGAAAACTCCCAATCATGTAAGACTATGCACATATTTTACTAGTTCTTTCTTCTCTTCATCAACATAGGCAGTACTACCCATAAATAATCTACTCAAGGCATCAACAACAACATTATCCTTACATGGGTGATAAAGAATACTCGTGTCATAATCCTTGAGTAATTCTAACTACCTCCTCTGTCCGAGATTAAGCTCTTTCAGACTAAACAAATACTGAAGACGCTTGTGATCCATGAATACATCTATATGAACACCATAAGGATAGTGACGCCATATTTTCAAAGCAAATACTAAGACAACTAACTATAGATCATGGGTTGGGTAATTCTTCTCATGAACTTTCAACTGTCTGGAAGCATAAGCTATAACTTTGTCATTCTGCATTATCACACAACCCAAACCAACTCTGGACGCATCACAATATACAACGAAGCCTTGCGTACTTCAATTAAGGTCAATACTGGGGCAGTAGTCAATCTCTTTTTAATTCCTGTAAGATTTACTCACAAGCTTCATACCATTGGAACTTCACTGTTTTCTGAGTCAACTTGGTTAAAGGGGATGAAATAGATGAGAACCCCTCTACGAACCTTCTATAATAGCCAGCCAAACCCAAGAAACTCTTAATATCAGTTGGAGATGTGGGTCTAGGCCAATTCTACACTGCCTTTATTTTCTGGGTGTCAACTTTAATTCCATCACTGGAAAGAATGTGGCCTAAGCATGCCACAGACTCAAGCCAAAACTCATACTTAGAGAACTTGGCATACAACTCCCTATCCTTTGAAGTTTGGAGAACTATTCAAAGATGGCTAGCACGATCTTCTCATTCATCGAATATATTAGTATGTCATCAATGAATATGATAGCAAACATGTCTAAATAAGTCTTGAATACTCTATTCATAAGGTCCATGAACGCTGCAGGTGCATTGGTTAGCCCGAACAACATGACCAGAAACTCATAATGACCATAACGGGTCCTAAAAGCTGTCTTCGGAATATCACATTTCCTTACTCTTAACTGATGGTAGCCAGATCTAAGGTTTATCTTAGAGAAACATGTGGCACCCTGACGTTGATTGAAGAGATCATCAATTCTCGGAAGAGGATACTTATTCTTGATGGTAACCTTGTTCAACTAGCGGTACTCTATACAAATTCTAAGGGAACTATTCTTTTTCCTCACAAACAAGACCGGAGCGCCCCAAGGTAAAACACTTGGTCGAATGAAACCTTTCTCTAGGAGATCTTTCAACTGCTCTTTTAACTTTTTTAACTCTGTTGGTGCCATTCTATATGGATGATTAGATATACGACGAGTAGTAGGAAGAATATCTATACCGAAGTCTATTTCTCTCTCAGGAGGGACTCCGGGAAGATCATCTGGAAATATTTCTAGAAACTCTTTTACTACTGGAACTGACTGAATATGAGGTATCTCAACACTAGAGTCATTAACTAGGACTAAGTAATAGACACACCCCCTGGAAACTAAATTTCTTGCCTTAAGGTACGAAATAAAATGACCCTTAGGCACTGCCACTCTAAGACTGGCTCATTTGGAAACTAAAACTTGAAAACTCGAGTTCTACAATTAACTGAGGCAAATCAGGCATGAAGCCAGTCCATTCCAAGAATAACATCAAAATCTACCATGTCTAACTTAGCTAAATCAGCCATGGTGCTCTTGCGATTGACAGGAGTGGTATAATCACGATAGACTCTCTCTGCTAGAATAGACTCACCAACAGGTGTAGAAACACTGAAGGGCTCACTATGTTTTACAGGAAGAATATTGAAATTTATGGCAATATACGGAGTTACAAAAGATAAACTCACTCCTGGATCTAGCAAAGCATAAACATCAAGGTTAAAGACTTGGATCATACCAGTGACACATCTGGAGAATCCTCTTTCTCTTGGTGACTAGTGATAGCATAAAGATAGTTTCCTCCTCTGCCTGCCCCTAGAGTAGTTCCTCTAGATGAAACTTTGTCTGGTGGAGCAACTGAAGAAGGCTGGGCTTTATTGCCCTCATTACCATTACCCTGCTTGTTCTTTGGACACTCTCGCATAAAATGACCATTCTGGCCACACTTTAAGTAACCAGTGGAGCCATCACGACACTTCACTGAGTGGTTCCTACCACACTTAGCACATGCATGAAGCTTACTACCCCCTTTTTCCATACTACCCTAAGAATAGGCAGGTTTAACTTTGAAATTATGACTTTTGTAATCACCTTTGTTCTTTGGTGCATGTGCACTAGCAGATGATGGAGCAGGTCCCTTTTGAAGCTGTTGGAAGAAAGACCGGTTCAGATTACTCTTTTGCTTCCCGAACTCATTCCCTGATGTCTTAGCCCTCTTATTCTCAAAATCTTCTCTATCCCTCAGCTTGTCCTCCTCAACTTGTTGCACATGGATCAGAAGCATCGCTATGTCCATATCCCATATCAGCATAGCTGCTTTGCCTTCCTTGCTTGACAGGCAAGACAACCCAACAATGAATAAACTCATCCTGCTCCTTATGTCAGCAACCATCTCCGGAGCATACCGGGAAAGTTGTGTGAACTTCAGACTATACTCATGAACGCTGAAGGAATCCTGCTTAAGAGTGAGGAACTCTTGTACCTTAGCCTCCTTAGTTCTCGGGGAAAGAAATGCCCCAAGAAGGCCTCCTCTAAACAATCCCAACTCACAGGTGATGCTCCCTCATCTCGGTTCTTTTTCCATTGGTTGAACCATATCCTAGAGACACCCTTCATTTGGTATGGAGCTAGTTCCACCCTCTCAGTATCAACAACATGCATGATCTCAAACACCTTCTCAAGCTCTTCAATAAAATTCTTTGGATCCTTAGTAACACTTGAACCTGTGTAGCTTGGTGGATTCATCCCTAAGAACTCTCAGACTTGAAGTGTCAGCCGCTTCCTGTCGATTCCCACTTTGTTTCCCAGCTTGATTGGTCACAACTTGGCTCAACATATGCATAGCCTCACGAAACTCAGCATTGGTGACCTCTCCTTGGGGTTGCACTTCTGGTGCATTAGGTACCCTTTGTTCCTGTGGTTCAACAATCCTTCTAGCCAGACGACCTCAGATAGCTCTTCGTGGAGGCATGATTTGAAAGACACGCGCAAGCACGAGTTATAAAGGAACTTTTATAGAGCTCTATTGCACGAAATGAGTATGAAATAAGTGAGAACATTCCTACGTGTCACAGCCTCCTAATTATAGATGTGGCACGCTTCAGACCGATAACTAGGACTCTACTAACACGTCTTCATAGACTCCTTAGGACTCTTAAACTCTATGCTTTAAAACCAAGTTTTCACGCCCCGAGCCTACACCCTAGGAAGGACTGGCACTTGAGAACCATTTCTGGCCCCGAGCGAACCCTTGGCCTGGCTTACTTACTCAGCGGAAGACTTACTTATGCTATAAATACTTTAAAGGTAAATTGAATTGTTTAATAATAAACTTAGAATGTATTTAAATAACATTCACTTATCAAAGTGGTAACTCAAGTCTCAACCATCAAAACAGTAAATAGAAGGAATCAAGAACTAACATCACTAATTGTCTATGAAGCCTCTAAACAACTGAGATGGACGTCGAGATAAGATCCACGACATCCTATTGAACTAAAATACTGAAAACAATAAAATTGGATCCTCCGGAAACAAGGAGGCTCACCAACAAATCTAAAGCTCAACTAGAATCAATGATGCATCATAAAAAGATGTAGGCCAAATTGCATCATTACATTGAATGTACGAGCATGCGAAGGGAATACTAAACAATACATAAGCTTGAAAGGAACTGAAAGAACAAACATGGTCTCAACTCAACTCAGCTCAACTGAACTCATTTCAATATAAACCAATATTGTAAATGCAATATAAAGAAAAGCTTTTAAAACATGAATAACAACTTTGTGTATTTAGAAATACCATAGTAACTCTGAATGTATGCAAAGATACAATATAAACTCTAGAATGTATATAGAAATACAATTTACTTCTATGTATATAAGAATAAAAAATACTTTTGTGGGAGTTTCTCTAACCGACAACCATCACTTAAGAGCTATTGTGATGATACAATGTTTTGCCTCATGTTGCCAGGGTCGTCATATACCTTGCCGAGGGTATAGAACCTAACTACTAAGTAGATCCACTAGTCTATGCTAAAAATCACTAAGGAATCATCTAAAAAGTATGACCCTTTTCTACCCATGGTGGCTACATGGTTTACGGGGGCTGGGAGTTGTATGAACACTCCCCCATATCAGTTCTCAATACTACTCCCAAAATATAAGACTAGCTCTTACGTTTAAAAACATACTTCTTTCTTTGGTTTGAGATAATTGCCCAAGACTTAGCTCAAAGGTTCCTCTCGAAAATCAAAGTTTCCTCTCTTGCTTAATTGTGGAAGCATTTACTCTTTGAAAACTAGAGCAAAGGCTCTTTTGGAAATCAAAGTTTCCATTTCTTGTTTAAATATGGAAACATCTTACTCTTTGGAAATACATAGTCTTGATATACTCTTTTGAAGAAATGAACTTCAATCATTACTCTTTACTCAACTCAAATTTCAAGTCTTAAAACAACGTTAAAACGTTCGTAAAAAACTTTCGGAAAACTCTATGAACCTCTCTTAACTTGACTCTTAACTTTCGTTGAATTGAATTATGGATTCAAGGCTCATGATCTCATGTTATTGATGATTTCATGTTGTTTAAAAGTACCTTAGAGTGTAGGAATAAACTAGGAAACATAGGTACGTTACAAGGGAACTAGTACGGAAAGAAGAGGGAAAAAATAGAAGACTTGGCGTCCTTGGTGCTCTGAGTGGCGCGGGGCCAGACCCAAAACTTTAGAACTGAAGTTAGGGTGAACTGGCTGGCGCGGCGCCCCAGTGGAAAAATTCAGAACCCAAAGTGGGGATGTCTGGCTGGCGTGGTGCCCCAGACCCCTGCCCAAAAAAGTTCAATTTTTCTTGGTCTTTTTTCAACTCTAAAACCTCTAGTTTCGATTGGTTCTTTCCCCAAACACTTAAATTCGACTACATAAAAAATATATGAAAGAATCTACTCAAAACGACACCTAATTTCATGAATTTGAATCAACAACTCCTCAACGATTTCAACAAAATCTAAAACTCAATAGAACTTCAACAAAACCCATCAAGAACTCAATTTCTAAACCTTCAAGAATCTAAATTCGCTGAAATAAATCATGATTGGCGTGTGGGTGAACTAACCCAATGCTATGTGATCTCACATACCTCGTAGGGATCACCCTTGACGAAATCCACAAGCAATTCCTCAAGAGCGACGAACTTTGGCTCTTTCTCCTCTTTTCTCTTCTTGCGTTCTTTCTCGAAAAACCCTAGCATGAATTCTTTCAGTGCGTAAAATGACCAAATTCAGTTTAGACCACTAAGTAATTACCATAAACGAAATAATTTAATTGGGTAGTGAAAAGACCACAATACCCTTCAAAAATCCGGTTTTGACTTTCCTTATCTAGACAGCCCAACTTGAAATGGGCATATCTCACTCATACGAATTCAAAACTGAGCAAACTTGGCGGCGTTGGAAAGATAATTCAATGATATTTCCTACGGTATCTTTTAGAACACATAAAACATCCTGATCTAGGAGTTATAGTTTTTTGAAGTTGACCCAAAACTCATACTTAACTTAATTTTGTCAAATTTTCCAGATTTTCATTCTTTACCAAAATGACTCTTTCTAGTTGTGGGGTGTTACATTGCTCCATGGAGATATCCTCTTCTAAATCACCATGAAGAAAGGCAGTCTTGACATCCATCTGCTCAACCTCTTAATCTAGACTTGCAGCTAAGCCTAGAACCATACAAATAGAGGACATTTTTACAACAAGGGAAAAATTTTCATCGAAGTAAATTCCATTTCTTTGATCAAAACCTTTGACAACTAACCTAGCCTTTGTATCTAGGTGTAGATGTGTGTTTCTCTTGATTTAATCTGAAGACCGATTTATTATTTAAAGCTTTCTTACCTTTTGGTAAATCCACCATCTAATATGTGTCATTCTCGTGAAGTGACTTCATCTCGTCTTTCATGGCTTCTACCTACCTATCTCTATAAGTATCTAGCATAAATTTATCACAACCTTTAGGTTCTCCCATGTCAGTTAAAAGGATATACTCATTAGGAGTGTAATACCATACATTCAAAAAAGGATAAATTGCAAATTTTCAGAAGGTGTAGGTGACACCAACGGAGACCACCTACGGACCGTAGGTGGGGTCCGTGGTTTGTCACCTCAACTCCTCTAAAATATTTCAAGAAAAAGGCATGAGCCACAATGGTACCTATGAACTGTATGTGGGACCATGGTCCGTTGCCTAGGTTTGTGGATCATGACCCTTAGCAACCCTCTCTGACAGCCAATTGGCGACTGACAGAACGGACCCGTCAGTCGACCTACGGTTCATCGGTCAGGTCCATCGGTAGCCCCGACAGCTTTTAAGTTAGGGTCATTTTGGTCTTCTCCCCTATGCGTTGGACACCTAAACAACATCGTTTAACCCCTAAACTATGTAGTTTTGGTCAGTTTAAGCCTAGTAACTTAATCATATCTTTCCCTAGTTGATTCATTTTCCAAAACTAGAGCAAAAAGTTAGGAAACAGTTGACCCAACCCTCTCAAAGAACGCAACAAGTTTTC